>APFE030479839.1:126357-141619 GCA_000404065.3 Pinus taeda | reverse complement strand
TGTCATATACAATGAAATGAACCAAATAACTAAAGTCTAATACTACTGATTTCCTCTGCCCCTCTAGATGTAGATGTCGGTGGAGTTGGCAGTGGACTTTGTTGTGCTCTAGAAGCTGAAGAACTATGAGCTACAGGAGGTAGACCACATCCTCTACTGGTGACAGTGGTAGCTTGGGTAGGTTGTGTCACCTCCTCATAGAAAAAAAAAAAAATCACGATTTTTTCCAAAAAATCGCTGAAAAAAAGTTGTTGTATTTGTTGGGCGATAATATCGCCGGTTTTAAAAAACCGCGATTTTACGATAAAATTGCGAGTAGTGCAACACTGGTTCCAAAAGCCAAGGTGTGAGACCAGAGGGCTAGAGGGTTGAATTTCTAGACAACAGGAGATCAGAGGAAGATGTGATGCAAAGCCCAGAGATTGTCACACAGATCTGCGTAGGTTGACGCAGAGGCAGCGTGGGGCTAGCCATCCAGACCCTGGATCAGATTTGGATCGCCAGTTACAACGTGTGATTTTTCTCACTACCTCTTTGCCAGTTTATTCTATGTATTAGGTTGCCAGTTTGGGCATCTATAGATTTGCACTCAGAAACTACTGCATAATAATAAAACCCTCAGTTGCTGCAACGGTTTTCCCAAGTTGGGTTTTTCCGAGGATGTTTGTCTAAAAATAATGGTGTATTTGTGTGTTATTATTTCTCTCCTGTGCAGTATTTAGTTTCCGCAACATTTATTTTGTGCAGGGTGCAGTGTATGTATTTCGATATTTGTTGTAGAAAACTACAAGTTACTTGTTTAAAGTAACTTAACAAATAGGAGAAATATCATCAGTTTGCTGCAGTAGGAATCGGGTCACCGATTTTTCACAATCATTGCTCCAAGAGGATCTTGATTGCTGGACTGCTACCTTAAAGTGGCCCTTGGAGATAACCTAGCTGTCTTAAATTGACTTCAAGCAAGAACGGTCCCCAAAATAGCCTTAGTGAGGAAGGCTGCATATAGGTGATATCCTAATTTGCCTCAGGCTGGACTCAAAAATCATCAACGGGTCTCCTGTACGGATAAGTAAGGAGTGTCCTCCACAGCTTTACATTGGATGCACCATAGGAAAAATCACTGGGAGTAAGTCTTGCTGTCCCAGAAATTACTTGAGGTGGCCAGGTGTCCGCATACCACAGAAAGATCTTCGCTGCTCCTGAACAAGGCTTGATTTGACCAGATATTCACCACAGAGAATTCACTTCCTTGTTTTCCAAAACCGAATCAAAGATGCTCCAAAATATTATGCTGTAAGAGGTGTAAAGGAGAGGGGGATTAGCTAGGGTGGGATCACCTCCACCAAACTAATGAAAGGGAAAAGGGTATTAAAACCCTCAGAGCCACAACTCAAAAGAAACAGCAATATTTCAATCCAAATCAATCGTCAGAAAATGATTCTATCTCCTTTATTTATATATTTCTTATGGGGGTTTCTCTTCCTTAATCTGATGTGAGGGTTTACAAGTGTAGCCCCCACTTTGGGCTTTTTGCTCCAGCTATCCCAAATTTATCCTATGTTGCCCCAAGACATTGGATAATGGGTTCCCCCCTTTATCAATGACTATAGCCCTACGGGGTTGGATAGGCTATTTTGCCCCCCTTAGGGCAATTAATAAGAAAGAGACATTACAGCATATGAGCTCCAAATTTCATTCACTAAGTGGGTAAAGGGGCTTTCAAGGTTACAAGTCTCCAAGTATTTTGCAAATAATCTCCAAGCGTGGGCAAGTATGCCAAAATGATGTTAATAATGTGTTCCGTGATGCCAGTTTCACCCCAAAAGGCCATCCATGGGCATGTTCATTAATTAAGCAAGAAATCCATTCATATATCTTTTCAAAACCAACATAGTGCTTATGGATGACAACTCAGCATTCAACTGTGAATACAAACCTCCCAAACAGGGGTCGAATCTTCTTGTATAGCAATATTAGGAGTCGGGACCAAATCAGGTCAGCCCCAATTAATTAATTTTAAAAATCATAACCTCAAACTAATTTAGGCGGCTCTGAACTTCTGAGAAAGAGATCACTACCGTCTGAAGTTTGAGCGAGTTGGAAACAGGATCATTTACTTCCACTGTCTGAGGTCTCAGGACACAGTGAACAGGTCTGAGGGTTGCCACACAATTAAAATATCGGTCCTACTGTTTACCAGGCTGAGGTATCATGCATCCTTTGACAGGTACCATTTTGTTGCAGGCCTTGGATGCACAATTGGCAGAGGCTTAAGTGGGCAATCATGTGACATCTACTGTACGAACTCATTTCTCCCAAACTGCTTGTACGTTACATCAGACTCCTTTAAAGCCATATGTAAGTACAGCCTGTGTTAAAGTCACCTCATATGTTGCAATGGGGGTCCAGTCTTGATGCTGTTTTATTCTTCTACAGGTCTGGAACAGAGTTCTGAACTATGCTGTGTATACATCTGGACATTTAGGTTGAGTGCATCACATCAACCATTTCTTCAAATGCTATTACATTTTAGGAAAATTTCTGGGTATATTCTTCATTCGGAGTAACTTGAATTCACTGTATATAAGATTTTCTGGCCTCAAACATGGCAGCCGAATTATCATAGTCTGGTAGCTTTGGATGAACATGAGCCACCCTTTGCTGATCTTTCCCCTTGATTACCTCAATTTTGTGCAGGACAAAATTGTGGGTAATAGGCCCTACAAGCCAACAGCTGCGGTTTTTCCACCTGGAAAGTACCAAAATCGATGATGAATTATATAATGACCAATCTGGATCCTCACTTGATTGGCTTCACATTGGTCCAACACCATTCTCTTCAAAAATATAGTGGTGTTCATGAAATTTGACTTTACTGATTTGGAGAAATTAGTTGCATATTTGACAAAGGCAAGAAAGTTCATTGTAGGTTTCAAGCATTTATGTCCCAGGTATTTAAAGCATAGTTGAAAAAGCAACAAAAGATGGGTAACATTGCGAAAAATTGTGATTTTTGAATGGTTTTGATTGTTAACTTTGAATTTTATTTTTATTTTTTTAAATCATAATTTTTTTTTTTTTTTAATCTTTTTATACTTGTCATACCATGCTGTATCTGGAGCCTGGCTTTCAAAAATCCTGTGGATCTGTATCCATCTCCTGTCAACTTCGGGTTATTTTGTAATTTGAATCCTAAATTGCAGGAGATTTCTAAGGATTATAACGCTAAGTTTAATTTGCCTCTTTTAGATCTATAAAAACTTTGTAGAGTTCATTTCATATTTTCACACACATGGCTTAATATATAATGCTATATGGGATTTGATATATAAATGGGATTATTATGAACTTGCCAACCATGTTTGTCATTTTATGTTTTCTAGATAATTTGCTATTTTAAAAAATCTACTTTTAAAAATGAAATCATGTTTTATATTTTAAAAATCTATTTCTACCCCATTTGCTGAGATTTGGGCAGTTGCCAGCTATAATTGCAGGGCACTGCTATTTTGGAAATTCCAAGTGTCTTGCCATTTGTCCACATGAAGGTCTCCTTCTATGGAATTTCCTCATTTTTGCCAATAAGCAGTTGTATCCTAGCTGACCTAGTAATTGTTGAAAAGATGAAGTGTTATTCAGGGAACATTAATGGACACGTCAGGGACAATTGAACTAAATTAACACTATTTATCCTTTAATCTAGTAGTTATTTTCTGAATGTTGGCAAAATGGAGAATTGAAAGTGCCTTCCTAAAAATGCAAATGTTCGTTGATTACAGTACAACCCCGAGGGGAGAGAGAATGATGATGGCACTAAGATGTGGCAGAGTTTAGTGCGTCAGACAGAATTAATTGCTCAGTTGTGCACAATCATGAAAGATGTTAAAACTGTCCGTGGGACTCAGAGGAAAATTGAAAGGTTGCGACAATTACTTGCGGGTCTTATGAGTGAGCTCACCTACTTTGAGGTGGTTATTACACTAAATCATCTTTTCTTTACGTGAGCATATTTTCTTCCAATTGTAGAACGGTGTAGTTATAGGATCTCTATTCTATCCTTAAACTAAAGGTTCCACTATAGTGATAAGTATTATATCGATTGAATTGTCTTTTTTCGATGTTAGCACAAGTTCAAAATGAATGGCTAATTTATTCAATTTTCTTTCCAGCCAATACCTTTACCTTTGGATCCTAAAGTCCTAATCACTGGGATAATACCAGCAGAATCATCCCTATTCAAGAGCGCTTTACATCCTCTACGTTTGACTTTCAAAACTGCAGATGGTGGAAAATGCAAAGTCATGTTCAAAAAGGGTGATGACATCAGACAGGATCAATTGGTAATTTTCATGTTAACCTTTTTTCTTTATTTGTGAGAGACATGTTGTTTAAAATATATTTGAAGTGATTGAGAATTCACATTCAGTCATTCTTTTGTCTTGACTCTTAGTTGCTTTGTCATTATAGCATTTAGTGTCTATAAACAATATATATACAAAGCATGTGATAAAATAATTTCTTCTCTTTACAAACTTATATATATTTGCAATTTTTTCTTCTTTTCATTACTTTGTTAGGTGATCATTTATTGCAATCAAGTATCAGAATACTGACCTTTTAGTTAAGTATATCCCGTATGTAATGTCCCTTTCTAGATTTACTAAAACACTGGCAACAATTCTTAAAAATTTTCTTCATGCATTTGGACAATCACTTTTCTTGCAAACATTTATTCTAATATTTAGCATGAAAACAAGAGAAAAAATTTGATCATAGGGATATTTCTTCAAACGGTTTGCCTACAATTTAAATATCAAAACCTTATTCTATAAGTTAACTCAAATATGGCTAACTAATTTAGCCAATCTTATTTGTTATTACTGAACAGAAATTTACAATCCCAGCACTTAAATATTGTCAGCTGTAGCAACCCTGCAAAATGCATGACCTGCCTGTCTAATAGGCTGCATTCTGTCCTTCATTGGAACAGACTTCGACCCCTACAAAATTCGGCTGATAGAGAAGAACTTTGGCCCTCAAATATCATTAATTCAGCCTGCCAACCAACATAATCTCAGTCTGGATATGATAATTAGTCAGCCTGTAGCAGATGAGGAAACTCGGCCTCCCACATAGCAAATCTTGATCAGCAAATCGAGTATAAGTCTCGGCCAACAAGAGGCTGTAACTTGTCCTCCAAGGTTGTTGTGACTTGGACTGTAGAAATAAAACCTCAGCCTGCTTGAATCTGGGCCTCAGTGAACAAATTCGGCCCAACAAACACTTGACCTCCAACAATTTGATTTCTGGCAATAAGCAATTAGGTCTGCTTGAGTTCCTGGACCCAGTGAAATAATTCAGCCCAAGGAAATAAGAGCTGCTGCAATGATAAGGTGTTACTCCTTCAGCTCCCACTAATTCCTGTAACTAAATTCTCCAATCAACACATGCGAGGAATCTGGCTGATTCCTCCTCTAGATTAGCTTGGGTGGATGGGTCCCCCTTTCAAAACTAATTTTGATCAGCTATGGTGTATGATCTCAGCACCGAAACTGATCTATATGAAAATTTTCATTGATCTCTTAAGTCAGAACAGAAAACAAAATCAGCAATCCATCCCCATGAGTGAGCTCTAGTCTTCTTTTTAATGATATGGGCTGCCAGAATACCATGAGTGATTTACCATGGCCCATGGGTCATCCAAATACCATGGTTGTCCCCCTTTTACCTTTTTTCCTCACAATAATATAAAGTGACTTTACAAAGTTTTATTCCTTAATTAATCAAAAGTCACTTAATAATCTCTTTTTAGTTTAATTTCTCAATATCACCTTAGAGATGACATTAAATAATCACTTGATTCCCTTTTTCTGACTATAACCTATGGGAATCCGATAGGCTAATGAGTCATTCCCCTGCGATGATCACTTGGAAAGGGACATAACAGTCCTCTGTTTCTGAGATTGCTTGTCCTCAAGCAATTGCAAAGCGAGGTGTTGCAAAATCTGCTCTTCTTCCCATGTGACATCCTCCTTTGGAAGGTCTCTCCATTTGACAAGACATTCCTTTATTACCTTGATCCTTAACCTCTTGTCTCTGGTATCCAAGATCTCATGAATCAAGACTAGTTGTCCCTATTCATCTAGTGGAGGAAACTCGACTGAAGGTATGACCTGCTGCCCCAATACCCTTTTTAGACAAGATGCATCAAAGACATTATGCATTCGGCTCTCTTCTGACAGTTTAAGCTAATAAAAAAACTCTCCAATCCTCAGTATCACTTTCTAGGGACCATAGAAACGAGGCTTCAATTTCTTTGCCTTGTTTTTCTAGTTAGATTTTCTTGTATTGTTGCAACCTCAGAAAAACCATGTCTCCTACTTCAAAGCTGCACACAATCCTGTGTCTGTTTGCATATGTCTTCTGCTAATTTTGGGCCACCTGCAAATCCTCCTTAAGTGTCTTGAGAATGTCTTGACTCTCCTGTATCCAGTCTTTGGCCTTGGGAGCTCTATTGTCCCTGAAAATCAAGTCCACTAATGAAGGAGCATCATAGCCATACATTACTTGGAATGGAGTCATATCAATGGGTTTGTGGTAGGTGGTGTTGTAGCACTGCCCACCTAGGTGCAACCATTTGATCTAATCCCGCTGCTCTCCAGTCACAGTTGCACAGATATCCCTCAAACCGTTTGTTTAAAGCGTCTGTTTGACCATTAGTCTGAGCTTGATGGCTGCTGCTCAGAGTTAGCTTTGCGCCAACTAATCTGAAATTCTGAATAGCTCATGCCAAAATGCATAGAGAAACCTACTATTCCAATTGCTGACAATTGACTACCTTGATTTTTGAAAGAACAACGAAAAAGTGGGCAAACTTGGTCAACTGGCCAACCACGGCAATGATGCAATCTTTACCCCGTACTCTTGGTAGCTCTATTACAAAATCCATCGATATGCTATCCCTCTTCTGCTCAAGAATAGGTAGTGGATGTAACAATCTTGTAGGGTGGGTCTGATCTAACCTGTTTTGCTGGCAAGTCATACATTCCCTCACATATCTGAGTACATTCTCCTTGAGGCCCTTCCATGCTAACCTCTCCCTATTTTGCCTATAAGTCTTGAAATATCCAAGATGCCCTGCCAATGCTGTATCATCGACCACCCACAAAGTCTCCTCTTTGATTTGGATTCTGGCACCAAATATTTATATATCCTATATTGGTAGTAGATAACATCATTTACAACTCTGTACTCGTTGCCTTGGATGAGACCATCCATTAACTCAAAATAAAAAATATCTTTGGAATATTCTACCAACAAAGGTGAATTCCAATCTGCGGATATCTGCTTAAGGGAGCAAACTACTGGTCTCCTGGAGAGGGAATCGACAACAATATTCTTGTTGAGAGATCTTTTGGTAAAAATCACATAAAGAAACTTTTAGTGGATTAGGATAGATTTCTCTTAATTTGATAATTGCTTGTGAATTTTTGTTGGCTTCTTATTAAATTTATATTCTCTTCATCAAGAAGTTACCAAAAATGTACAAAACATGAAGATCACAAGGAGACAAAGGGCACAAGAAATTAGACTCTAAGTGAGGGCAAAAAGCCACAAGGGGGAAAACACAAAGAATTCCTCTTCTGATAGAATCAAATTAAAGTGAGACATCCAAGACCCAAGACCATGACCAAGTCAACCACAAAGATCCCAATTCGTCCCTCCTCCAAGTCTCTTCAACAAGTAAAAGTCAACAAAAAGTCAATGCTAGTCAAACCCTTTGTAAGGTTCCCAAATGGGGATTTAAGTGATATTCCAAATAAATAAATAGTGCAGCAACATAAAATTAAAAACAAACATTAAACACCAATGAAACACTGTAAATCTGGAACTGTTGAGCCATATATTATGAAATATGAGAGCATAATAAGTACAATATATAAATGAAGTGGTGCACTTGGGTTTGTCTTAAGGGCAAGTTGGACCAAACCCAGGTGATGGAATAGCTGAGATGATGGTTGTTTAGTTGCTGCACCACTTTGCACTGCGCTATCCGAGTAAAACTGTTGATCTTCTGACTTTGACTGGCTGAAATGTGCCCAAAAACCGCCCAGAAATTTTTGTCCTTTCAAGCTTAGATTCCTTGGACAAACCCAGAAAAACCCAAAAGGGAATTTCTTTGAGTTTGACTTTGGATTTTTGGCCTCCTTGGAGCCCCTCTCTGGCTACTGCTGCCAAATTCAATTTGCAGGAAATAGCCTACAAATTCACTTGGAAACACCCCTCAAATGTTGCTTTCACCTGTGATAGTTGATTCCTTGCTCCCCGGATGATCCTTGGCCCAGATGGCTGCTCTCCTAAGCCCCACGAAATTGCTGCCAGAGGCCATTGTGCAGTCCCTCTGCCCAGAAATGCGTACTTCTATAACCACTGACTGGCTGGCTGCAAAACTCTGAGAAAATGTCCTCAACCCTCTACCTTTCCTGCTCTTGGAACCCCCAACAAGCTAGGGACCTCCTGGCTATCTCAATCCTCTTCTGCGTATTTCTGGCTACCTAGAAAACACACAGTCTCCTCATTTGCGTGGCTGGGTGAATTGTAAATTGATGCTGGAACTCCTACAATCTCTGTGGAACTGCCTCCCTATGGAGGGCACAGATAGTCCCTCGAAGTAAAGGTTGATTCCTTTGTGCAGAAGACTCATGGCTAAACAGCCAGTAGACTCGCTAAGTAGCAAAACATCCAAAGATAAGTTTGTTTGTTAAATGATCAAAATTCTTGCAAAATGAGAGCTCCTTCCTCTTTTATCACTTTGGGCCCCCTTAGCCTCTTGTGGGCCCCTCTTTCCACTAGTTCGATTTCCCTCCAACGTATTCCTTGGCCAATTCGAATTATTCATGTGGGTGGCCCTCACATTCCATTATCTGCTAGAAATAAAGTCGAATTGCCTATAGTTCCTAAGTTTTGCGTACAAAGGTAAGTTTGTTTGTCAAATGATCAAAATTCTTGCAAAATGAGAGCTCCTTCCTCTTTTATCACTTTGGGCCCCCTTAGCCTCTTGTGGGCCCATCTTTCCACTAGTTCTATTTTCCGCCAACATATTCCTTGGCCAATTCGAATTATTCATGTGGGTGGCCCTCACATTCCACTAGTTGCCAGAAATAAAGTCGAGTTGCCTATAGTTCCTTAGTTCTGCGTGTGGGGTCCTCCTGCTAAGCCAAAAATGATGCCAAAATTGTGTAGCTAGACCCCGTGACTAATGCATTTGAGAAGGGACATGACACCCTTTTGAAAACTGGTCAATGTGTAGAAAATCTCAGATTTGCAGTGAAGGCCGCATTTCGGCCCTATAACAGCCTCAAAACCACAAAAATTTCGCACATGTGAGCAAAATTAGGGCACAAACAGTTCACTTTCTCTCACCTTTGACTTCACTCTCTCTCCTTTGACTTTCATTGATTTTCTTTTTTTTCTTGCACATAAGTTGACGTGAATGGGTTGGTGATGAATTGGCTCCTCAAGTAATGAAATTGACTCATATTTGTAGCTATCCAGGAGGTCGAATAACTACCTCTTTAGACCTACTTGACCAAGAAGGGCTGACATGGCCTTATGGATGATATTTTGACTCTCGCTCAAAGCAAAAATAATATTCCATTTTCTTACAAGAAGTCCAAATGGGACATTACATTTCTTTGACTCATACTAAATTTTCTTTTGACTCAATTGACTCCATAAGCATGAAGAACATGCTTTGACTAAAAATGAATACAATGAATGAATATATTAAATAAATCAATAGTACATTTGAATTACATTATGAAGACCGACACTAGTTACATTTCCAACACTCCCTCTTGACTAGGGAGGTAGTCATAATGACACAATAAGATACTTTCAAGTTGAAATATTCTCATAAGAAGCAATTCAAATTGATAAGCATCAACATAACCAACATTGTCGAAAATAGCAAGGCCTTGACTAACAAGCTCTATCTCTCCACTAGACCAAAGCGTTGTTGATTTGGGGTAGCATCGAATGTGCTTTAGCCATGAAAATTGGTGGAGAGGCTAAAGCACATGAGATGTCCAAGACCTAGAAATGGTTTGGACAAATTGTACCTGATTTGGGAGATATTAAAATAATTAATATTTTGAATGGAGTTTCTAAGTCTAAACTTAGGAAAAATAAAATATAATGGGTATTAATATAAAATTGGGTTAGAAGGGTCCAAAAGTCATGGATCAAGCCAAATCTAATCTTAGCCGTTGATGAAAGATTTAATCTCGGTCGTTAATGGACCAACGAGAAAAGTATAAGAGGAGGCTTGAGGGTCAATTGGAGATTACACTAGAGTGATCAATCATTCATTTTGCTAGAGCGGGGTTGCTAAGCAAAGTTGAATCAATGATCAACAACGAGGGGCAGTGAGTACGAGGCAGAGAGGCAGAGACAATACTGGGAGAACAACACAGAAGCAGAGAGAGCGAGAGCAACGACTAGTCCAGGTTAGGTAGAGCCCAACAGAGACAACGCAGAGGCAGAGGGACTCCGTCATCCATGCAGAGGCTGCTGAAGTGACACATAGGGTCCCAGAGGCTACGCAGTGCCTCAGAGGGCTGACGCAGAGGCCAAAAGGGCTAGCGCTGAGCTTCAGTTGTGCCGGAGAGGGTTTCGTGGGACAGGTATTCTGAATAACTGTTTCTGAATATAGAGGTATTGCTGCCGTATATTTTTCTTTATCGGGTGAGCTGGTTAGGCATCCTGTTGTACTAAAAAAGATTGCATAATAATATAACCCTCAAAATAGCTGCACCGGTTTTCCTGCATTGGGTTTTTCCAGAGACATTTGTCCAAAAATAATGGTGTCACTTGTGTGTTTGATTTCTTTCAGTTGTTGATTTGTAGATGTTGTGATTGTATTGTGTTTATTTCAGTATTTAAATATATTAAATAACTTGTTCAAATTTAGACAAGTAGAAGAAATAAACGAGAAAAATATAGATTAATTTTCTAACGAATAGACTTAGAAAATTCAACATGGTATCAGAGGGTGGTTGCAGATCACAAGAAAATTGAAGGCATCAACTAAGTAGAGCATTTGCAGCAGATTCAACTGTCCCGAGTGACAGAGCTGATCCTTGCAGAAAGTGACAGAGGAAGGAGTGATGTAGAGGGATTGTGTCATCAGTCTGGGACAGAGAGAGGCCAGTATAGTGGCTAAGGAAGGCAGAATTAGGCTCATGTAGAGCCTAGGAGGGATGATGCAATGGGTTGAGGGAGCTGGTTTGCTAGTGCCAAGATTGCACAGAGCCTAGAGGCTTAGTCCTTCAGTTGCTGGGGCATAGGAGGCTGTGGGTAGTTTGCAGAGCAAAGCTGGTGGGGTATTGTGGTTAGAACAATTCCTAACAGGGCAAGATCAAGGTAGAGGGAGTTGTTGCCGAGGCAAAATGCTAGCCAAGGAATTCGGATCAGTGTTGCAGTTGCACAGATGATTGGAGTGGGACAACTTGATGTTGGCAGAAGGATTTCCAGGAGGGAAATTGAGACTCAGAGGGAGTCCAAAAGAGAACTTCCACACGGGAAGTAGAAAGACTCAGCAGGAGTTGAACCGAGAACTTCCAGATAGGAAGTAGAGAGATTCAACAAGGGTCGAATCGAGAACTTCTAGACGGGAAGTAGAGAGACTCAGTAAGAGTCGAACCAAGAACTTCCAGATGGGAAGTAGAGAGACTCAACAGGAGTCGAACCGAGAACTTCCAGACGGGTAAGTAGAGAGACTAAGCATGAGTTGAACCTAGAACTTCCAGACAGAAAGTAGAGAGACTCACCAGGTGTCGAACAGAGGACTTCCAGGAGGGAAGTAGAGATACTTGGAGGAGTCAATAGAGGAGCAGAGATGGCTGTGAATCGGCTGAGGGATCAGGATAGGCTGGACAAAGCGTCCAACTTTGTGGTCTGGAAGGCCAGGATCTTGTCCATTCTAGACATATATCGCATCAAGGCCTTCGCCTTGAAAGTAGTGGCAATCCCAGTTGACCCGGCTGAAAATGAGAACTACGAGGAGCCAATGGCCAGGGCGAAGTGCATCATCCTTGATGAGGTCAAGGATCATGTGGTCCAACATATTGCCGAGAAGGAAACGACAAATGAGATGTGGGACACCCTGAAGAAATTGTACTAGCATACTTTTGTGCAGAGAAAGATGTTACTTGAGAATCAACTGAGGTCATACCAGATGCAGAAGGGGGAGCAGATAGATCACTTCCTTGGTCAGTTGAAGGAGATCCGGGACTAGCTAACTTCCGTAGTGGCCACACCTGATGAGGAGATGTTGGTGAGGTCCGCACTTAATTCAGTCTCCGAGGAGTGGGAGACATTTGTTTAGAGTATACTAGGTAGGGCAGATCTTCCAGATTGGGAAGAATTGTGGGCGACTCTTCGACAAGAGGGAATCAAGCAGTTGAGCAAGACGAGGAGTAGTGGGAAAGGAGTCAGGATCAAGAAGGAAGAGGAAGAGGATGTGACTCTAGCATCTGTGGGAAAGCAGGGGAAGAGGAAGAAGAAGGACCTCTCCAAGGTCAAGTGCTTCCACTATGGGGAACTAGGTCATTATGCGAACCAATGTCCAAGGAAGAAGAACAAGGGAGAGGCTTCCTAGTCCAAGGCATCACCGACAAAGGCAGCGGAGGTCAAGGAGGATGATGATTGTGCCATGAGTGCTCTTGTGCCACTTGAGAAGTAGTGAGGAGACATCTAGCTGTAGTCAGGAAGACTACAAGCGATGAGGGGCAGGATCCTTGAGGTACCCAACCTCTTGGATTATACCTCAGGGTAATGCTCAGTGAGGATTACTAGTTTTTCAGGATTGGGGGATTACAATGTTTCCATTGAATTTTGTCGTATATTAGGGTATGGAACTCGTATTTAATCAAGAGCACCAATCCCTCTATGTACCTTGATGTTAGTGACATTGGTTGTCGAACTCCTCTATCATGACTCTCCTAAAAATGTACGCATCACTCAAACCAAATCTTGACTTGACATGCTACGCTTTTTTTTTATCTTATGTTAATGCTTAGAGGGTGATATTAATGACAAAGATCCCTATATGGATACAGAGGTAATGACAAAGATACCTCTGGATCTTAATGCTTAGAGGGTCATATTATTGACAAAAATCCTGATTTTCCAACAAGACTAAAAAATTAGACATCTCTCGTGGTGGCAAGAGGCCCAAGCATAAGATGGGAAGTAGAGAGACTCAACAGGAGTCGAACCGAGAACTTCCAGACGGGTAAGTAGAGAGACTAAGCATGAGTTGAACCTAGAACTTCCAGACAGAAAGTAGAGAGACTCACCAGGTGTCGAACAGAGGACTTCCAGGAGGGAAGTAGAGATACTTGGAGGAGTCAATAGAGGAGCAGAGATGGCTGTGAATCGGCTGAGGGATCAGGATAGGCTGGACAAAGCGTCCAACTTTGTGGTCTGGAAGGCCAGGATCTTGTCCATTCTAGACATATATCGCATCAAGGCCTTCGCCTTGAAAGTAGTGGCAATCCCAGTTGACCCGGCTGAAAATGAGAACTACGAGGAGCCAATGGCCAGGGCGAAGTGCATCATCCTTGATGAGGTCAAGGATCATGTGGTCCAACATATTGCCGAGAAGGAAACGACAAATGAGATGTGGGACACCCTGAAGAAATTGTACTAGCATACTTTTGTGCAGAGAAAGATGTTACTTGAGAATCAACTGAGGTCATACCAGATGCAGAAGGGGGAGCAGATAGATCACTTCCTTGGTCAGTTGAAGGAGATCCGGGACTAGCTAACTTCCGTAGTGGCCACACCTGATGAGGAGATGTTGGTGAGGTCCGCACTTAATTCAGTCTCCGAGGAGTGGGAGACATTTGTTTAGAGTATACTAGGTAGGGCAGATCTTCCAGATTGGGAAGAATTGTGGGCGACTCTTCGACAAGAGGGAATCAAGCAGTTGAGCAAGACGAGGAGTAGTGGGAAAGGAGTCAGGATCAAGAAGGAAGAGGAAGAGGATGTGACTCTAGCATCTGTGGGAAAGCAGGGGAAGAGGAAGAAGAAGGACCTCTCCAAGGTCAAGTGCTTCCACTATGGGGAACTAGGTCATTATGCGAACCAATGTCCAAGGAAGAAGAACAAGGGAGAGGCTTCCTAGTCCAAGGCATCACCGACAAAGGCAGCGGAGGTCAAGGAGGATGATGATTGTGCCATGAGTGCTCTTGTGCCACTTGAGAAGTAGTGAGGAGACATCTAGCTGTAGTCAGGAAGACTACAAGCGATGAGGGGCAGGATCCTTGAGGTACCCAACCTCTTGGATTATACCTCAGGGTAATGCTCAGTGAGGATTACTAGTTTTTCAGGATTGGGGGATTACAATGTTTCCATTGAATTTTGTCGTATATTAGGGTATGGAACTCGTATTTAATCAAGAGCACCAATCCCTCTATGTACCTTGATGTTAGTGACATTGGTTGTCGAACTCCTCTATCATGACTCTCCTAAAAATGTACGCATCACTCAAACCAAATCTTGACTTGACATGCTACGCTTTTTTTTTATCTTATGTTAATGCTTAGAGGGTGATATTAATGACAAAGATCCCTATATGGATACAGAGGTAATGACAAAGATACCTCTGGATCTTAATGCTTAGAGGGTCATATTATTGACAAAAATCCTGATTTTCCAACAAGACTAAAAAATTAGACATCTCTCGTGGTGGCAAGAGGCCCAAGCATAAGCAATAGATAATAGATTTACTTTTCTTTTCTAGTTTGTAGTAGTTTTTATAACTATTGACTCTCTCATATTTATTATGATATTTTTTTAAACAATATATGGTAATTTATGTTTGAAGTTGGCAATTATAACTCATTAGTAATGAATTATGAATATGATGCTTCATGAAAGTTGAAAGTTGTTTCATTTCATGTTAGATATTATTTGTTGTAATGGTTACACTTAGCTACAAGTACAACTTTGGTGATCAATGATGATAAATGTTATATATTGAATTTTGAAAGCTTGAAACTTTAAGATTGATGAATCATGAGACTCAATATGTTGTATGTTACGATGTTACTAACTTGTGGACGCGGTTGATCAAGATTATAACTTCTAGATGATTGTTGTTATATGGTTCAATCCATGTTTTTTTTTATGTTTTTTTATATCTAATTCATCATTCTACATGTTTTTGTTGACATATATGTATCAAAATATAATA
>APFE030479839.1:77356-125817 GCA_000404065.3 Pinus taeda | reverse complement strand
AAGACACTCCGGGACTCACTCCCAAACCGGCAACTTCTGAAAATATCGCTCCCGCTCCCCGCTTTTGCTCCTGTTGCTAGGTAACACTGGTAGAGGGAGCACTTTTTAGTGGCAGAGGGAGCTTCAACATTGAGAGTGTTTCTTGCCTGACAGGGATGTCAGTAGTTGGGTGGTTCAGTTACTTATTTCTCAGTAACTGAGTTGTAACGTAGTAGCAGTATGCAGCAGCACGATGTAGCATGATGAGAGGGGATGCAGTGCAGATGCAGTGTTGGGAGGATGGATCAGCAGTAGCACGGATGCAGAGGGAGTTGCCGTACGGATGTAGCAGTGGCAGTGGCAGAGCCATGGGAAACAGTGCAGAGGATGTTGGGTGGGGAAGCCTAGCATCAACACAGGGACTGGTGCCAGATGATCAGGGTAATGCTCAGTGAGGATTATTACTACAGTACAATCCTCGCTAAGAGGGAGTGATGATTTGGGTTAGCATCAGATGTGCTCTAGGCATGAAAATTGGTGGAGAGCCTAAAGCACATGAGATCTCCAAGACCGAGAAATGGTTTGGACAGATTGTTCCCAGTTTGGGAGATATTAAAATAATTAATATTTTTAATGGAGTTCCTAAGTCTAAACTTAGGAAAAATAAAATATTAATGAGTATTAATATAAAACTAGGTTAGAAGGGTCCAAAAGTCATGGATCAAGCCAAATCTAATCTTAGTTGTTGATCAAAGATTTAATCTCTGTCATTGATGGACCAACGAGAAAAGTATAAGAGGAGGCTTGAGGGTCAGTTGGAGAATACACCAGAGTGATGAGTCATTCATTTTGCTAGAGTAGGGTTGCTAAGCAAAGCTGAATCAGTGATCAACAGCTAGGGCAGCGAGGGGAAGTGAGTACAAGGCAGAGAGGCAGAGACAATACTGGGAGACCAACACAAAAGCAGAGAGCAACAGCCAGTCCAGGCTACGTAGAGCCCAATAGAGAGCGCAGAGGCAGAGGGACTGCGTCATCCACGCAGAGGCTGTTGGAGTGATGCAAAGGGTCCCAGAGGCTGCGCAATGCCTCAGAGAGCTGACACAGAGGGTCCTGGGGCTGACGCAGGTCAGCAGGAGGCTGACGCAGAGGCTAGAATGGCCAATATTGAGCTTCAGTTGTGCCGGAGAGGGTTCCGTGGGACAGGGTTTCTGAGTACTTGTTTCCAAATATAGAGGTATTGTTGCCGTATATTTTTCTCTGTCGGGTGAGCCGGTTAGGCACCCTGTTGTACTCAGAAAGACTGCATAATAATATAACCCTTAGAATAGCTGCACCGATTTTCCTGCATTGGGTTTTTCCGAGGACATTTGTCCAAAAATAACGGTGTCGCTTGTGTGCTTGTTTTCTTAAGTTGTTGATTTGTAGATGTTGTGACTCTATTGTGTTTATTTCGGTATTTAAATGTATTAAATAACTTGTTTCAAATTTAGACAAGTAGAAGAAATAAACCAGCAGAATAAAGATTAATTTTCCAACAGATAGACTTAGAAAATTCAACAAGCACAATGATGGGAGGCATAAATTTGGACACCACCACCTCTCTAGGCACATATCTTATCTGAATGTTCACCAAGTATGCCGTGATAGGATTGTTCTTATCTTGGATACATATCCTCAAAGAATATCAATCCTCAGGACTATTCTTATCTTGGATACAAATCCTCAAAGAATATCAATCCCAAATGCTTAGTCAATCCACCATTCTCCTTTGTCACTTTACTGGGCTTACGATTGTTAACCCTAGCCATAGTACATGACATAAGGAGAATATAATGTCCACCCTCACTCCCTCTCAACCAGGGAGGAGACATCCACAAGCCTAAGCTTGTCCCATTCCTTTTCATAGAAAGGAACGTTATCAATACGTTAGCTATCTGCTTTATAAATGGAGACGTACTACAACTTCACGACTTCATCCTGCATCATGCTATAAATCATAAAGCACTTTGACCTTCCTAGTTCTCTATCAATTTTCCTACATCAAGTAGTTCATCAAATGCCTCAAGGAACCAAACTTTCTTCACAACTTTACATCTTTATTTGTATAGAATTCTGCTTCACGCTTTTCCAAGAAACATCTGCGCCTAGTCATCAATAGTATCTCTATCATTGTCAAGATTCAATACTATCAACCAATCATTTTCTAGTACAATATCAGAGTTCCTCAATTTCTTGCTAAAGGGTGTTGTCATTGATTTGTAATCTTGTCTCTTTTTATCATAAGATTGTCTTTTTCTTCCTCCATAGTGTTTATACTTCTTCTATATATATTCTTACAGGAAGCCATACCATATCCCTAACATTATTGATATCATTCCTAATTATGAGAGTTGTCAAAACATTCGATAGATAATCTCAGGTCAAGTTGTAGGATTCTTCATGTCAATTTTTGTTGCTAACTCCCTCTGAGGTTAATCATTACTTCCTTCACACTTCCTAGCTTCACATTCTTTCAGGAAGCTAAATTGAATAATGACCAATGGTAATGTCAACAAAAGATGATGTGTTCTGTTGCTAGACCAAGGCAAATAATGTTTGTCATATGTCAAACAATCATTTAGGAGAGTCTTAATGATTGGACTTTCCTTTTCAACTTTCTCACTGAGATATATCATGCATTTTCTATTAACTTTCTGCCCAAGTATATTTCTGATGCAACATGTTCTTCCTTCAAATCCCTTTGAAGATATGAGTCCTCATTTGAACATACATCTGAAATATCTGACATTGATCCATCTGTTATTGAACACTGTGGCCCTTGTAGCAAGGGTAATGATCCATGAAGAAGCACTTGTCCAAAGCTATCCTCCTTGGACCCTGCTAAAAATCTCTGCAACCCTAGGAACTAGAGTTCAATGTCTCCCCACCTCTCTCTTGGAGGTATAGTTGCATACAAAGAAAATTCATTCTCCAACCTAATGGACAAATTATCGATCTCTGTCAAAGCAGTTGCCTGCTCTTGCTTCCCCTTCTTGTCCTTCTTCCTTTTGGGACATTGGGTATTATAGTGACCAAACTCACCACATCTGAAGCATTTGATCTTTGACATGTCTTTTTTCTTCTTTTCTTCTCCCTTTGAGCTTTGTTCCTGACTGGGACCTTTCTTTGCCTTCACTTTAGATGCAAGGGATACATTATCCTTACCTTTCACACACTTCAGTCCTCTGCTACTGTTGCTGCTGATGTTACTCTCGACAAGAGCAAGCCTCATCTCTTCCTGAGTGAAATCGACCCACAACCAATCCCAAACAGGTAGCGTAACTCATCCAGTGATACCTTGGGCGAACGTTGCCCACACCTTGGTGAAACCGTTGAGTGTTGTATTAACTAGCTCACTCTCGTGAGGTGTCTCTCCAACTACTGCAAGCTCATCTTGAACATTCTAAATTCTAGTGAGATAAGGAGTAACTCCACCTTTTTGCATCTTGGTGGTCCTCAACTTCTCTTTCAAGAACATCTTTCAGTTCTTGGAAGGATTCTAGAAAAGCATTGCGATAACATCCCACATTTCTTTCGCAGTATTCTTGACAAGTAGATGTGAGACTATATGATCTTGAACTCCATCGAGGATCATCCTCTTTGCCTTGGCCATCTCCTTATTGTAATTCTTTAGTTGTTGCCGGTCTATTTCACACAATGCTCATTTAGCAAGAAAGTGATTATGGCTTTCCAGATACAATTTTTAAAGGCTCCATTAAGCCTATCCTGATCTCAAAGTCTCATTGAGGCTATTTTTGCAAAAATCAAATCTGGGAAAATAAACCTAGAAGCTCTCTCTCTTCTTGTGGCTCTACCGCTGCTACTCGCGCTCCTTGAGGAATGCACAAATCCGTGGGCCATTCCGTGGAAACTGGTGCCTACAATCGATTGATTGTGGTTGTATTAAACGATTCAACGTGCGTACGTTGGCTTTTTCTTCGGGATTTCTTGCTACATGCCTACATTGGACTCCATTTGATCACAATTTTTCTACTCCACGATTCAGTTTTTTCTCAGAATCTGGGTTTCATTCTACACACAGGTTATTTGTTACAGTTCGGATTCGATCCGCCGCTATCACATTGCCAGTATCACACGACGACAACAATTTAAAGTTGACAGACACGCCTGATCTCCACACAATTTTTTTTGGAGTGCACGTGGGATTTTTTTTTTTTTTGCGTGGACATTGCATTCGAGCACGCAGACGTCGACTTCATACGTAGTGGCCATTGTTCGCTCTCGCCAGCTCTACCCGTGCTTGCATTCTTGCATCCAAGGTAACTGGCCCTGTTTGGAGAAGGCTCTGAGCAACGCCCTAGTATGTAGTATGCACCGTGGCAACATTGGAGAGGCAACGAATCTTCTCGGATAATCAGTGGAGGTATTTCGTGTGGCATCGACATTTTTTTTGCAACAGATCTTTCCAAGCGTTTTCAAGTGCTTCCAGTGTGCTTCAAGACCCACCATCGTAATACGCATTACGCTACTCAAAGGTTTCTCTTTCCGCGTGGCGAAATAAAATTTGAGCTGGTGTAGTATCACGTAAGTACGTAACAGTTGTTTTTTTTTACAGTCAACGTGTAAAATCAGCGTGGAAGAATCAGTTTTTTTTTTTGATCTGCGTGGAAAAATTGTTTTTGGCATTCCTTCATATTTACACCATCATGATTGTAAAATCTGCGTGGAAAAAGTCAGTTTTTCTTGGCATTTCTTCATATTTACACCATCATCTGTGAGTTTTTGTTCAGATCAGCCGACATTTGCATTAAAATTCGTGCCAGATTTCTTTGGTGTTTCCTGTGTCTTGGGAAAAGTGCAGATGGCTTCACTAACCAATCTGATGTTGGAAGGCAGTCAATGCTTTAATGGCACCAATTATAACATCTGGAAACAGAGAATGTTGACCATTTTTGAATATAGGCGTCTTGACAAGCTTGTTTTGGCCAAAGAGCTCCATCATGGTACAACTGGTACCGATCAAGATAAGTTTGATGATCGAAATCGAGAGGCCGTTATGCTTCTCAAACTTTCTGTCACTGATGATTAGTTACCGCAGATTCCTTTAGGCAAAACAGCTGCTAAAATTTGGCAACATCTTAAGGATTTGCATGAGACATCCGACAAGAGCAGAGCTTTCTTTCTCAAGAATCAGCTGTTCTCCATCATGATGGACGAACATATGTCTTTACAGGAACATCTTAACAGGATTAAAGACATTCGAGATCAACTCGAAGCCATTGGTCGGACCATGGAGGAAGAAGATATGGTAGTCATCACTCTGAAAAGTCTACCGAAATCTTATGAACACTTCATAGAAACACTCAACATTACCACCACAAATGTTGATCTGAAGTTTCCAGAGTTATTCACCAAACTCCTGCAGCAGGATCGTTGGAAACAACAATTTGGTAGTAGTGCTTCATCAGTGTCCTCGGAAAATGCTTTTGCTGCCAAATATCAGTCCTCTCAGACCTTTCAGCAGAAAGGTTCTTCTGAGCCTTTTGATCTGGCTAGGAAGAAAAGTGTGCAGTGTAATTACTGTCACAAGTTCGGCCACATGAAGAAAGCTTGCCGACAGAGGATTGCTTCTAAACAGAAGAAACAGGGAGGGCCCCATTAGACAACAAATGTTGCAGAACATTCTGAGCAGACAGATTCTGCCTTTTACGCCTTTATGGCTAAAAGGTCTTCAGATCATGTTCCGTCTTCTGCCTGGTACATTGATTCTGGTGCATCACGCCATTTCTCTCACAGGCGTGACTGGTTTATTGGCTTCTCACCTTTCAGTGATTTCGTGGTATTTGGCGGAGGTGAAAAGTACACAGTGGTTGGCAGAGGTACAGTTCAGATCCAGTTTGGTGGGCGCACACTCATCTTCCTGAATGTGTACTATGTTCCTGGTATGAAAATTAATCTACTGTCTGTCAGCCAGATTATGAGGAACTCTCCTCAGCTTGATGTAGTGTTCAGTGCGCACAAGTGCTCTATTATTGACAGGGAGACTAGTCTTACGATTGTTGTTGGCCTAGAAGATCATGGTCTATACAGGCTTCTTGACACCGGTGATTCTCCAGAAGTGGCTCTAGCAGCTCTTGTTTCTCCCATTAGCACTCTGTGGCATCAACGATATGGGCATCTAAACATGCAGTATCTCTCTCAGCTTTCTCGAGAGGGACTTGTGTCAGGGTTACCTGATATTCAGACTCAGCAGTTGGGCGTATGTGGCGCCTGTCAAGCTGGCAAGCAACATCGATCTTCATTCAAGGATGGAGAATCTTGGCACGCATCTAAGGTACTCCAGTTAATTCATGCTGATATTTGTAGTCCTATGAATACATCTTCTATCACTGCTTGCAAATATTTTTTGCTTATTGTAGATGATTTCAGTAGAAAGATGTGGGTGTATTTTCTAAAATATAAATCTGATGCATTTAGTACCTTTTAGAAGTTTAAAACCTTAGTTGAAAAAGAGTCTGGCTGTAATATCATGACTCTTAGGACAGATAATGGGGGGGAATTTTGTTCTTCTGCTTTTTCCAACTTCTGTGATACTCATGGCATCAAACGCCAGTTAACTACACCCTACACTCCTCAGCAGAACAGTGTTGTCGAACGCCACAACCGCACGGTTGTTGAAATGGCTCGTTCCATGTTACAACGCAGGAGTGTTCCAAACAAATTTTGGGCTGAAGCAGTATTTACTGTTGTTTATCTTCTTAACCGATCACCCACTCAGGCTGTTAAGGGGAAGACTCCCGAAGAGGTTTGGTCTGGCCGTAAGCCTACAATTAGTCACCTCAAAGTATTTGGCTCAGTTGCATATGTTTGGATTCCAGCTGTTAAGCGCTCTAAGTTGGATTCCAAAAGCCAGAAACTCATGATGAAAGGGTACAGTGATCATCACAAGGCCTATAGACTAATAGATATAGCCATTGGTCGTCTTAGCTTCAGTTGGGATGTAGCATTTGATGAAGACAGAGGATTCTTTCAGTCTTCTCCTTCTGAGCAGTGTTCTAAGGATCAGCCTCACAGTGTTCTTCCGTACGTCCACCTGATGGGAGAGGGATGATGCAGCATCAGTGTTTGATAATACACTACTTGAGCTTCCTCCGGAAAATAACCCTCCTCTTGCTGCCCCTATTGTTCTTGAGCCTTCTCCACCTCCTCCTGATATTGGTTCCTCTACTCTTTGGCCTAAATGGTGGGCTAAAACCATTGGTGATCTCCGGGATGATGAGTTCCTTGAAGGTAGAACTTCTAGACATAAGAGCAAACAACAGTCTACAGTAAATTTTGCTCTTATGGCTAACCTACACAGTATTTTTGAGCCTCAAACCTATTCAGAGGCTAAGGGTACATCCGAGTGGGAACAGGCTATGGAAGCTGAATTCCAGAGTCTTCAGAAGAATCACACGTGGACCCTTTCTGATCTTCCTGCAGGGAAAAAGCCCATCAATTGCAAATGGGTGTATAAAGTGAAATACAAAGCTGACGGAACCCTAGACAAGTATAAAGCTCGTCTTGTGGCTCGAGGGTTCTCACAGAAGGAAGGCATCGACTATGAGGAGACTTTTGCTCCTATAGCCAAGATGAGTACCATACGGCTTATCCTTGCCCTAGCAGCTCAGTTCAATTGGAAAGTTCATCAGATGGATGTAAAGATTGCTTTCCTAAATGGTGACTTACAGGAAGAAGTCTACATGACGCAGCCTCCAGGATTCAAGATTGTCGGTCAAGAACAGAAAGTGTGTAGATTAGCTAAAGCACTCTATGGATTGAAACAAGCTCCTCGGGCTTGGTACATGAAAATTGATCAGCACCTAACAGATCATGGCTTTCAATGAAGCCCATCTGATGCAAACCTGTATATCAAGCATACTGGTGATGATATTTTGTTTGTGGTTGTCTATGTGGATGACCTTATCATTACTGGCAGCTCTGCACATTTGATCCATGGGATCAAACAAGACTTATGCAGCACCTTTGATATGACAGACTTGGGACTTCTTCATTACTGTATGGGGGTTGAAGTCTGGCAGACTAAGAACAACATCTTTCTCTCTCAGTCCAAGTATGCCAAAAATCTTATGGACATGTTCAAAATGCAGGATTGCAAATCGGCCACGACTCCTATGGAACCAGTGCTCAAACTTTCAGCTCAGTCATCCTCCCCCCTTGTGGATGAAACTTTATTCAGGCAATTAGTGGGCAGCCTCATCTACCTCACTGCCACTAGACCTGACATTAGTTTTGCAGTGAGCTACATTTGCCGCTTCATGTTAGCTCCTAAGGCTAATCATTGGTAGCAGCAAAGCGTGTGCTATGATATGTGTGTGGCACTTCTGATTATGGACTCCTATACACTCGAAGTTCCGGTCCTATACTCAGTGGTTACACAGATTCTGACTGGGCTGGTTCGGTTGATGATCGTAAATCTACAGCTGGGTATGTGTTTAGTCTAGGATCCAGTGCTGTCACCTGGACTAGTAAGAAGCAACAGGTAGTGGCTCTCTCCTCAACAGAAGCAGAGTATCGGGGAGCAGTTAAGGCATCCTGTGAGGCAATTTGGCTTCGGCGTATGCTTGCGGATATGCATGTTTCCCAGACAGGTCCTACTCCCTTGTTTTGTGATAATCAGGGAGTGCTCAAACTTGCCAAGGATCCAGTCTTTCATGAACGAACAAAGCATGTGGAAACCCATTGCCACTACATTCGCTAGCTTGTTGAAGACGGATCCGTTCAGTTGCGATATGTTCCCACAACAGAGCAGCCCGCAGACATCTTCACCAAGCCTCTTGGTCCTGATAAGTTTGTAAAATTTAGAGGGTCTATTGGTGTTGTAAATAGATTGAGCATTAAGGGAGGGTATTAGAATAATACTATTTAGTGTTTAATGCTCATTCTTATTAGCTGTTGCTATTTTTATCTTTTTAGCAGTTTCTTAGATGAAACTGATTGTTTCTATTTCCTAATAGAAACTTGATGTTTCTATTATTGTAAATATCTCTGTATTATTATTGAGCTTCATTTTGCTCATCAATTCAATTCATTCATTGAAAATCCATATGCGTGTTTCACACTGTTTTAGATGAATGATGAATTTAATTTTTAAATCAATGTAGATTCTAGAAGATGAATAATGAATGATGAATATGGATCAAAGTATTCCATTATTGAATCTCGTGGTCTATGGATGAATCATGTATGTATGAGTAAGGATGATGAGTATGGATCAATGTATTTCATTACTTAATTCAATTATGTATGTATCATTGTATTTATGCTTTCATTATTGAATATGAATTTGAAATATATATATATGTGTGTGTGTGTGTGTGAAAAAAATAAAAAAAAAATTATATACCCCGACGTCCCCCTGTCCCCCCTAAATTTCCCTAAAATTTGAGGGTACTCCCACACGTCCCCCTTGTGCGTCTCCCCGTCCCGGAGTCTTGGTGGAACATTGGATAATTTTGATACTCTATTGCACATCAGACCTTCTGATTTGCTGGGATTGATTGGGAAAGTTTGTTGGAACTAAATTTGTTGCGCTTGGATAAGGACTTGTTGACCTATTGAAGAACCTTTTGAAAATCTGAAGCAAGCTTAAGTAACGTTTTGAAGATTTCTTAAGTAGACAAGAAGTGGGCAATGCTGAAGAGTTTTTGAAATATTGATTGAAAGGACCTATTGTGCACCTTCAAAGCAGACCTGAAGAAGTGTTTCTTGGAGCAACATTATTGAAGTTTTTTTTTGCATACACTTGGAGCACTATTTGGCAAAATGTTAATTTTAGGCCACAATGGTATGTTCTATGCTTTAGAGCAATTTTACTTCAATTTCTTTATTAGCCCAGTGTCAATATTCAGATTAGCAATCACATCAACATGATAGTAAAGTGCAGATAGAACATAAACATAAACAGTAGAAGACAAGCCAAGACAAGAGGATACAAGATGTGGCACTAGCTAGGGACAAACCCCAATGTGGGGAAACCCTTGATCAAATCTTCTTTTAGTCTTCAATAGTTCAGCAGAGAGAGATAGTACAATTTACAAATTTGATAATTTATAACAGAAGCAAAAGAGCCCTAACCAGAAAAGTCAACAGGGCAGATTTGAGCCTCAGCAAATCGGTCAACTTCAGTCAACTTTGGCCTCCAAGCAACAAGATAAAACAACTGTCAAAACAGTCAATTTCAGCCCAATCAAAGTCTGGTAAAACAACCCACTTACAGTCAGCCCTAGCTGCAGCCAATGTTGGTCAACACTTGGTCAAATTGTCCAGCGATTCGGTCTCCTAAAATTTTCGCTCTTGAAATTTCAACCTCCTAAAATTTTGCTCTCCTAAAATTTCGGACATGTGGAGAGAGGCACAGAAATTTGTACCTAATCAATGAGGTGAGAGAGAGAGAAGTGTGAAAACGAGTGTGTCCAGATGAGCCTAAGTCACCTTTTATTTATATGCAACGTTGCAGATGAATAGACGTGATTGTTGGGCTTCTAAGCCTACATAAGTTTGTTGGCCGACTTTGACAATTTGACCATAATCAAAATAAATTCATAACTTCATTTGTACATGTCAGAATCAGATGATCTTTAGATCAATCCTACACCTCTCGGAGAGAGGAATCGAAGAAAAATATCAGTTGTCATAAATAAGATGACCATGTGGAGTTTGGCCCTAGTTGCCAATTTTAACACTCCCTCTCAACTACGGATAACTCCATCTGCTAATCCATTTGCCAATCTGTACTATCTTTGCCATCAATGCATTGCTCTGCTTAACTATGAAGAAGAAGAAGTGATTGAGAATGTATCATACCATTCTCTACTGACCCGAAGTCATTCCCAATCAAAGGAGAGTGTGTCATACCACTCTTACTGACCCAAAGTCAGTTCCAATTGATCCCAGATCAATATTGGTCATCCTAGCATAGGGAGTACGGTAGTACATGATGCATCCATCTGTAGTACTATTGTCCCTATCCTCATTTCCCTACCCATTGGCCAGATGAGAGGTACTTCCCATGAATCCCAGACTGCATGGGTAGGATATCTCAGCAGGAGAAGGATGAACCACTCATCCTACCTACATGTCGCCAAGGGGTATCACAGGGGAAGGTTGAACCACTCACCCTGTACACAACAAACCACTAGGGGAAGGCTAAACCACTCACCCTGTGGTTGCTCATCGCTCCAAGAAGTACCCCAGGCCCCCCGGAGCTCCCAGAGCTCAATGTCCATCTCATACAGGACCCTCATAAGAGGGTCTCTCCACGACACCAAGTCGTTCTGGGAAGGTCAAAAACTTGACCTTCCCCAGGGGCTTTGTCAGAATATCGACGACCTGCTCATCAGTCCCAATGTGATGGAGCCTTATTGCTCCTCGTTGTACCATATCCCGGATAAAGTGGTACTTGATATCTGTATGCTTGGAGCAATTATGAAACACGAGATTCTCTGATAATCGGATCCCACTCTGGTTGTCTCAAAGGATCACGGTGGTATCCAAGACATGTTCAAATAGCTCACTGAAGAGCTTCCTCAACTAGACAACTTCACAAGAGGCCATATAGAAGCTATGTATTTGGCCTCAGCGGTGCTCAAGCAATCGATTTCTGCTTCCTGCTCATCCATGATATCGAAGCAGAACCCAAGGAAAAATAGAATCCGGAAGTGCTCTTGCGATCCACCACACTGCCAGCCCAATCAACATTGGAATAACCATGCAACCTCACATCTCCAGTAGTGCATCTCAGTCCATGAGTGATTGTGACCCGAAGATATCTCAGAAGATTCTTGGCACCAACCTAATGTATATGATGAGGCTCAACCATATATTGGCTCAATGTGTTAACTGCAAAACATGTGCCTGGACTGGAGTTCATCAAGAATATCAATGCTCCTATGAATTGACGATACTTAGAAGAATTTCCCAATTCAGGGCCAACAACACTACCACATAACTTCTTAAAGTTAAGTTCCATAAGAGTAGTCACAGGCTTGCAGTCCACCATCCCAAATATTTCCAATATCTTCACAATATATTTTCCTTGAGAGAAGAAAATTTCACCTGGTTTTTGCCAGATCTCCAACCCTAGGAAATAGTGCATCGGTCCTAGGTTCTTCATCTCAAATTCAGAAGCCAACTCCCTCTTACATTTATGAATGAGAGGGTCTGCACCTGTCAGAAAGAGGTTGCCCACATAAAGTACCAGAATGAGAGGTTTATAATTTTCAACCTTAAAATAAAGGTTCAGATCGGCTTCAATTCTAGTGAATCCTAGCGTCATCAGATAGCTATTGATCCTCTCATACCAAGCTCGAGCTTCTTGCTTCAATTCGTAGAGAGATTTCTTCGTCCTGCATACATGAGATACCCAATCATGAACCTCGAACCCCTCGGGTTGTTCCACATAGACTTCCTCTTGTTGAAATTTGATGGCTAAAAAAATTTCTTGCAATCCCAACCTAGTTTTAATTTCACCTTATCACTCTCATTCAGTTAAATTCCCTTTCCCATAAACATACATTCAACATATAGAATTTTGGAAATGAAATTTTCAGATTAAAACACATGGGACTATCACCACATGCTGAAAATAAATATAGACATAACCAGGCCAGCAACAGACATAAAAATAGATAGATTTTTGGTCAACTTAGACCCAGGCAAAACCCCTTCAATCTTCTCCGGGGAAAACCTGTTAGAGAGCTCTTCAAATTTATTTATCTTTCAAGTTCAGGAAAAATACATTTGCAGACAAAACAAAACAACAAAATACAACTTATCTCTTCAGCCCAAAACTCCTTGAAAATCGTGCTTACTTTGCCATGGTTTCCGTGCCCACTTGAAGCTGAAAATATTTACTGTATGGATATGAATATACGAATTGTACTATACAGAGTCTGTAAGGACTATACGGATTTTCGTACCGCTGTACGGATTTTCGTATCACTGTACATACTATATGAACTTTTTTTTCATTTTTTTCAAAAACTTCTCTCGAACGACATGCAACTCACAACATTCAACGTTGTTCGTACTGTACCTTCTGTTGTCTTGTATGCCTTGATTTCCATGCCCAGCTTTGCCCAGAAATCACTCCTTCAACTTGTTGCAACAAATTTCTCCTTCAGAACTTTTCTCCAGCTCTCAGCCTTCTTTCTCCAATCTGCTCATGAAGAATGAATGCAGTCTCTCATTTCTTTTCCCCCCTTTTTTTTCCTAAATGACTTTTGGGCAACCCTAAGAGCTAATGGCTCAGATTCATTTAGATTAAGGGATGAGAATAAATATGCATTTAATTCTCACTTTCTATTTTTAACTCACCCATTATATAAAGTACCCAAATTGTACTTTATGTCTAAAGTCACTTTTCACTTTATAATTTAACATTGACTTGACCACTTATAAAGTCACTTTCACTTTATAAAGTCACACGTAGGAAAAGAATTATTTTGGACACTTTTCCCTAGGTAGAGACTAACCCATGGGAAACCACTTGTCCAAGGAACATTAAAAATCAACACCTCTTAGATTGAGCCATGCAAGAAAGTGGTCTTGACATCCATTTGATGTAGGTTCCATCCTTGCAAGGAAGCAAGGGCTATGATCGAGCGGATGGTGGTGTATCGGGCAACAGGGGCAAATATTTCATCGTAATCTACACCTTCCTTTTGAGAGAAGCCTCGAGCAACAAAGCGAGCCTTGAACTTTTCTGCACTTCCATCAACTCCATGCTTGATTTTGTAGAGCCACTTAGAGGTGACAACTGATTGTGAAAATTTTTGAATCTACACATCAGAAATCCTACTGCAATCACTAGTTTATCATCTCGTACTTGTCTTTACATTCAACAAGTAATGTAATTATTTAAACAATGATGAAAAACACTACTGCAGACTACACTAACATACAGATCATAAACTGAAATAGATATGAGGCAAGCACACAAGGGACACTGTTATTTTTGGACAATACATCCCCGAAAAAACCCAATGCGGGAAAACTGGTGCAACAACTTTGAGGGTTTTCTATTGTTAAGCAGTAGTTCTGAATACAACTTTGGATGCCCTCTCGGCAATCCACTTACAGAGAAAAATACACTGGCAGAAACCTTAGTGAGATTACCCCACTTCACTTTGCAAAATCCCTCTGATCTGGCAATTGAATTGACTATCCCTAGCTACAACAACATTGCCCCTTCGCAGTGACTGCGTGGAGCTCTCTGAGGCACTACGTCAGCTCTACACTGGCTCTCACTGGCTCTTGGAGCTCTGACATCAACCTCTTGGCTGATCGGCTGCTCACTGACAAATTTCAGACTTCTACAGGAGGACAACTATTCCTCTACGCTCGCATTGTGTGGGCCCTCCTGGCCCAACATGAGTCCTCCTTAGTCTGCGTTGCCTCCTTTGGTGTATCTCTGCCTCTCTCTGCTAAGCACTCGAGGTTTCGGAGAAGATCCTCAACCCCATCTATCCCTGCCCCTCTGCTACAACTCAAATCACCTATTTGATTTTCTTAACGAACCTTCCCCCAGAAAAATCAAACTGACTCATCAATATGGTGTGTCTCCAATTGACCCTCAAGCCTCCTCTTATACTTTCCCTGTTGATGAGTCAATGACCGAGAGTAAGTCCCTAATCAATGGCTAAGATTAAAACAGATTTGATCCTCATCACTTAGAAGCTTCTCACCCATATTTTATTAATATCCATTAATATTTTTATTTTCCCAAGTTTAGACTTAGGAACCCCATTAAAAATATTAATTAATAATTCATCATCCGGGTGGAATTTATCCAAACAATTTCTGGGTCTTGGAGATCTCATGTGTTCTAGCCCCTCCACAAAATTTTGGAGCTAGAGCACATCCGATGCTACCCAAAATCAACACCTATTTGTCCTGGTGTCTAGGGACCACATCCCATACATCATTCTTCATAATTGACCCATATTCTTCATTCATAGCATCCTTCCATACTTGATGCTTCATGACTTCTTCACATGATGAAGGCTCATTTTGAATGATAGTGCTCATGGAGGTCAAATATCCTTGATACTTGTTCAACTTCTTGCTTTCTCGGAAAGTCCCCCTTGGTGCAATGTGTCTCTCGACATCTTCGAGAGTCTCCCTAAGCCATGAGGGTCTCCTTTTGGAGTAGGAGGGTTCATGAGGAGGGGGATCAATAGGATCCGTAGGTTCATCAACATCAAGCATTGTTTCATCTTCTTTTGCACCTTGATTTTCGGTGTCAGCGTCTTTCTCCTTCCTTAGGATAGGAAGGTTGTTGATCTTCTTGAGGGCCATATGTTCATCGAAGGTGACATCATGACTTATGTCAATTTCCTTCTGACCAGCCCTACATAAATTCTATATCCCTTAGAATTTTCATTGTAGCCCACAAAGATTCCTTTCTTCCCAGATGCACTCAATTTGCTTCTTTTCTCTTTCGGCACATGAAAATATATGTGACTTCCAAAAATTCTAAAATGAGAGACATTAGGTTTCTTACCAGTGAACATTTCTTTGGGAGTCTTGGAGTCCAATGCTTGATGAGGGCATCGATTTTGAACATACACGACGATATTTGGAGCTTCAGCCCATAGGAACTTCAGAGGGCCTTGATCATGAAGCATGGCACGAACTACTTCTATAATAGGGCGATTCTTCCTTTTAGCCACACCATTTTGCTCAAGATTGTATGGCGTTGTAGTCTCCCTCTTAGTGCTAACTTATCTACAATAATCTTGGAATTCATTGGATTCGTACTCGATCCCATTATTATTCCTCAATATCTTGATTTTCTTCTCGAATTGGTTTTTGATCAAGGCTTTGAACTGTTGGAACTAGGGGAACACTTCATCCTTCTTCTTCATGAAGTAGATCTAGGTCTTGCGAGAATAATCATCCATAAAGGTGAGATAATATTAGTATCCTCCCAAAGAGTTTATGGGCATCATACCAGATGTGTCAGAGTGGATCAATTGCAATATATCTGTGGTCTTGCTATTACTTGAGAGGAACGGTCCCCTTGTAAGTTTTCCTTCGGCACATCCTAGACATACACCTTCATGCTCTACTTTGAACCTGGGCATACCTGTCACTATTTGTCTCACATCGGGTAGGGCCTTATAATGAAGATGGGAAAACCTTCGGTGCCATAGTTTAGATTGTAGAGATGTGTCGCAAGACATGGCTCCCAATGAACTTCCTCCAACTTGATACAAAGTGTCAACCCTGAACCCAAGAGTAAAAGCATCTTTAAAATTTCTTTTCCAAGCACGTACCTTTCCATCGATGAATGCCAGCTTGAATCCTTTGTCCTCCATGGCTGAAATGGACACCGGGTTCTTCTTGAGATCAAGTACATATGTCATATAGTACTTCTTGCAAATGAATAGTGTTACCTTGATTTAATTGAAGGGTAACATTCCCTACTCCCTTCACAAGATAGGTGGCATCCTCTCCAAGGATGATCTCCAAGTTTTTCTTCTTTTCTATTAGATTAGAGAGGTTTTCCTTGTATTTGGTGAAGTGCCTTGAGGCACCACTATCAATCAGCCAATTTACCAAAGTGTTCGGAGGAGAGGCAGTGGAGAGGGCCGATATAACATAGTACTCTTTTTTCTTATTGTTAACAACATTTGATTCTTCATACCTGGAGTTCCTTGATTTCTTGGAGGGTCGACCACTTCCTTGATGTCTTGCATTCCTTTTTCCTTTGCCATTGGACTTGCCATTCCTTTGATCGTTGTTGTTGAAGTTTCCCCTGGAATGATTGTGATCATCATCATGTGTTGTGTCCCTTCTATTTGGACACTCCCTTGTATAGTGGCCAAAATTATTGCAAACAAAGCACCTGCCCTTCCTTCCTCCCTTAGATCCAGGCTTTCCATGGAAATGAGCTTTAGACCTTGCATTATTGTCCTTTTGGCATGAGCGGAGAATGCAGTGGGGTTTCTTCTATTAGAAGGCATTTCTTGCTCCACCATTCTTGTTTCTTCTTGAATGCATTTCGACATCAATTCTTCAAACCCTGGAATTCGATCATTGTTGAGGACGATAGTTCTAAATACATACCACTCAGGTGGGAGTCCTCCAAGGGTAGTGAGAGTAAGTAAGTAAGTTCCTTGTCAAGAATGACTTCTCCAATTGAGAGTAGATCATTCTTGATCTCAGTAATTCTCAAGAAATAGGATTGAATATCCTCATCCTTGCCCTTCTTAATATCCTTCAACTTATTCTTGAGAAATAGAATTTGATTAGCATTACCAACCTTGAACATGCTGACCAACCTATCGTAGATCTCCTTGGAGATCTTCAATTCAGAGATGTAGGCCACCAGATGCTTGTTAATGGAATCCCTGATAATCTTCTTTGCTTTGACTTCAACCCTATTGTACTTGGTCTTCATAGCAATTGGTGCATTTGAAGGAGGTTCAGGGATTTTACTCTGCACATAGTCCATCACTTCTTTTTCTTCCAAGGTCAAATCAAGAGACATCTCCCATCCATGATAGTCAGATTTATCATGGAGCTTGTATTCAGCCGGGAAGTAGGATGAAGAACCCATGGAACCTTTCGTCCTTGTCCAACTATCTTTGGTGATTTCTCCTTCACTCTTGCTTGGGCTTTGTCTTCACCTTAGCTCTGATACCATGTTAATTTTAGGCAACGATGGTATGTTCTATGCTTTATAGAAATTTTACTTCAATTTCTTTATTAGTCCAGTATCAATGTTGCAGTAATCGTTATCGGGATAATATCGACGAGGGAAAAATCAGGGAAAAATCGTAAAATACAAAAATATTCATTTTTTCTCAAATTTTTAATATCTAAAGCATCTACAACATAAAATAAATACATTGACACATAAATATGATAAAAGAACTAATATATAAGATGTGTAATATCATTTCTAGTGCTACATCACACATAACAGTGAATCGTGTTCTAAATAGTCAGGCCTGACTCTTGAGTCCCAACTCAGCCTCAAAATATCAACATAAAATATAATAATGTATCTCATATCATGAGTCACAATGTCAAATACAATGAAATGAACCAAATAACTAATACCACTGATTTCCTCTGCCCCTCTTGTGAGAAATTGCAATAGCTTTCCCTCTAGATGTAGATGCCGGTGGAGTTGGTAGTGGACTCTGCTGTGCTCCAGAAACTGAAGAACTAGGAGCTACAGGAGGTAGACCACATCCTCTACTGGTGACAGGAGTAGGTTGGGTAGGTTGTGTCACCTCCTCTTCCTCATCAAAAAATCGGCAAAAAAAAAAAAGAAAAAAAATTCAAGATTTTTTCATAAAAATTGCAATATTTCAAGTTATCGCAATTTTTTCACGTTTTTTTGCGAAAAAAATTAACGTAAAATCGGGAGATAATATCGCCAAACTCAAAAAATCGCAATTTTCCGATATTATCGCAATTTTCACAACAGTGCCTAGAGTAGGGATTTACAGGGTAAGTTCCTCAGACAGAACAACAAAGGACATCGCTCACAAACAGATCATAGATCAATACACCAGTATTTTTGACGTGGTTAAAACCCTCAAAGAGGGAAACAGTCCATGGCCTGAGCCAATGCAGCCACTTCAGGCAATTTATTATTAAAAGAATGAAAATTTACATAAGCTTCTCTCGTGAATAGTTAACCTCCAAATGACCCTCCATGCTCTTTAAATAGAGATCATGGACCAATCGGGTGTTAAGCCACGGATCAAGTGTCGGTAATACCGAGGAGAGAATGAACCGTCAGATCACTACATATCGTGACCGTCGGAATGTAAAAGTTACAAAAGACATAGTAAAGAAACACACTTTACCTACTCTATACTAGACCAAGATACTTAACTTTCCTATGTGTCGGATATCCTAACATCCCCCCTTAAAACAAACTGGATACGATTGAGGATTTACAATATGCCACAATAGGAGAAGGAGGAGGCACTAGAGCTACCCCCCTTAGTGACAACTTCCTGAACTCCAACATAAATCGAAGTTTAGTAAACTTCGCCTCTGTGAGAGTCTTTGTAAAGATGTTTGCAACTTGATCATCTGTTGAACAATATTGCACTTCAAGAAAATGGTCATGAATGAGCTTTCTGATGAAGTGCATGTGTAGTTCAATGTGTTTGCTACACTAATGCTAGACTGGATCTTTGCATAGCTGAATGGCACTTTGATATCACACCAAAGTGTAGTCGGATGCTGCTGCTCAAAGCCAAACTCTGATAGGATCTGACGAAGCCAAAAGGCTTCCTTACTAGCTTCCACGACACCACGATACTCTGCTTCTGCTGAAGAAAGAGAAATGGCACCCTGTTTCTTACAAGCCCATGTAATAGGTCCTGAACCAAGAGTGAAGACATAACCGGCAGTAGACTTCCGATCATCAGGGTCACCAGCCCAATCAGAATCAGTGAAACCAACTAATAGAGGAGCTGCTTTGGCACTGTAATGAATCCCAAACTGTACTGTACCTCGAACATAACGAAGTATTCTTTTAGCTGCTTTCCAATGACTTTCACGGGGGTTTTGCATAAAACGAGCAACAAGGCCAACAACAAAGGAAAGGTCAGGACGAGTATGGGTTAAATACAAGAGTTTTCCTACAAGTTGACGGTATAAGGTAGCATCAACTTCAGGAGAAGTACAAGAGACTGAAAGTTTGACTCCAGACTGAAAGGGAGAAGGAGCTGGCTTACAATCTTCCATGTGAAAATGACGAAGAATATCACAAGCATACTTGGACTGGGAAAGGGAAATACCCTCCTTGGATTGCAAGACTTGAAGACCGAGAAAATAGTGTAAGTGTCCTAAGTCTGTCATTTCAAATTTCTTTTTAAGGCTGGACTTCACATGGTTTATAAGGATGGGATCACTACCAGTAAGAATAAGATCATCAACATAAAGAACAAGGATGATAAGAGAGTTGACCACTGTCTTGGTGTAGACAGTATTGTCAGAATAACACCTAGAAAAGCCAGATTCTAAAAGAAAGCTATCCATTTTGGCATACCAAGCCCGAGGAGCTTGCTTGAGACCATAAAGAGATTTCTTAAGTCGACATACAAGGCTGGAGTCTGTTTGGATGAAGCCAATGGGTTGTTCCATATAGATTTCTTCATGCAAGTCCCCATGCAAGAAGGCAGATTTAACATCCATCTGATGGACTTCCCATTTTAAAGAGGCAGCAAGGGAAAGAACAAGGCGGATAGAGTTCATTTTGGCAACAGGGGAGAAGGTTTCAGTGTAGTCAATGCCTTCAACCTGTGAAAAGCCCTTAGCAACAAGACGAGCTTTATGTTTATCAACTTTCCCATCTGGTCCATACTTGGTTCTGTAAACCCATTTACATCTAACAAGTTTGCGTCCCTTTGGTAGAGGAACAAGATTCCATGTATCATTTGCCAACAATGAATGATATTCTTCATTCATAGCTGCTTCCCAATGTGGATGGCCTGAAGCTTCTGCAAAAGTGTCAGGATCATGATTTACTGGAGCTTGAGCCAGTAAAGAAGAGGCTCTTTCAAACTGAGAACGTGTACGGCGCTGATCTATAGGATCACCGGCAAGATCACCTGCTGCATCTCGAGTAGCACGGACCCATCTTGGAAGTGAAGGAGCTGAAGGAGATCCTGAGAAGGTGGGGGAGGATTGTCATCCTCACTTTCATCATCTGAAGAAGAAATATGTTCAAAGTAGAAGAGATAGAGAGAGGTGGCACATGCACCGAACTAGGCTCGTAGGCCGATATATTTTCATCAAACTTTACATCTCTTCTAATGATAACATTTCTGGACTTAAATGGAATAAGTCTATATCCTTTGACATCTTCAGAATATCCAACAAAATACATTTTTCACTCTTAGGTTCTAAAGCTTTACGTTTCTCATCTGGAATATCGGCCCATGCTTCACTTCCAGAAACACGAAAGTGACCCACATCTGGTTTAATAGAGCTCCATGCTTCTTCTGGAGTGATATTCTTTAAAGCTTTAGTAGGAGTGCGATTTAGTATATAATTTGCACAATTAATTGCTTCGGCCCAAAAACTAAGACTGAGTCCTTTAGATTGCAGCATACAATTAGCCATTTCCTTTAAGGTGCGATTTTTCCTTTCAGCTACACCATTTTGTTGTGGAGTGTATGGAACAGTATGTTGCATTTGAATTCCATTTTCGGTGCAAAAGTTGATGAATGTGTTTTTAACATATTCTCCGCCATTATCAGATCTTAGCTTAAGAATTTGATGTCCAGATTGTTTTTCAACAAAGGCCTTAAAGGCCAAGAATGTGTTAAATACTTCACTCTTGAGTTTTAAGAAGTATACCCAAGTGCGTCTGGAGAAATCATCAATGAAAGTTAAGAAATACTTGTAGCCAGAGAATGAAACAACTAGAAGTGGACCACATAAATCACTATGCACAAGCTGTAAAGGGGCCGAGGCGTGCCAAGAGGCACGTTTTTCAAAACTGTCCCGATGATGTTTTCCGAGTACACATCCGGAACAAACACCATCTCTGCAAGATACCATAGGAAGACCTGTCACCATATTTTCTTTACATAGATGCTGAACGGAGCGATAGTTTAAGTGACCAAATCGCTCATGCCAAAGTTTGCTCACTTCATCATTATGAGCAACAAATACTGAGGGAAGATTTGATGACCCAAAGTTGTGAAACTTATACAACCTTGTGGAATCATCAACAATGCCAGTGGCTAAAATCTGTCTAGGATCCTTTAGGTCCTTAATTACAACATCGTGAGGTAAAAATTCAACGATTTTACCTTCACCTGAATGAGTTATCTGATATACAGATAGAAGGTTGCAGGGTAAGGTTGGAACACATAATACATCATTAAACTGACCATTGTCTAGATGAACAGTTCCAGTCCCTACAACACTAAGAGATCTATCATCACCAACATATATATTTTTGGTGTTACAATCATTTAAAGAAGAAAACATGGCTTTGTTTTTGGCCATGTGATAAGAAGCTCCAAAATCAATGAGCCACTCATGAGAATGAGAAGAAGAAGATACATTTAATGCATAACCAGACTGAGATGATTGACAACACATGCAGAAAGTGCCATTCCTGAAGATGAAGTTGAAGTTGAGGAGTGCTCCAAATGGATGTTATGCTTCTTCATTGCGGCTTCCAAGGCTTCCATCTTCTTAAAGCATTTGGATTCTAAGTGGCCATCTCGATTACAAAAGTGGAAATGTCTATTAGTCTTCTTCCCTTTGTTTTTATTTGCCTTATCATTTTGTTGAAATGATTTTTCATTTTGAGACTGAAATTGTTTAGGACCCTTGTTTGCTTTAGGGCCATTCTTTTTAGGATACGACTTCTTAGGATTCTTTGAATTTGGTTGTCGTTGGGTGGCTAAGGCTCTCTTAGGAGAGTTTCCAAGATTAAGAAGACCAAGGTGTAATATTTTTTCTTGTTCTCTTATTAAGGAATCACAAAAGGAATGAAAGGAAGGGGACTTGTAGTCTTTTCCTTGAGAAATGAAGCCTTCTCTTGTAGAATGGAAGGTGGAAACAAACACAGAGTAGGCTGGTCCCAACTTAGTAAGAATGGAATAGATAAGGTTACCATCTTCTTTCTTAACCTTAACACCTTCCAAGAGAATTCTAAGGGTCTTGAACTTGAACAAAAAATCTTCAATGGAAGAAAAAATATTGGGGTCTAATGTAAGAAACTCATTTTCGAGTTGATGGGCTCTAAGTTCATTTTTAATTCCAAAAACTTTAGTGATCTGTGTCATTATTTCATTAGGAGTATCAAGTTCTGCGATATGGAATCTAAGGTCTGGTGAAATAGACATCCCTATCAACCCACATGTTTGATCTTGCCTATTTTCCCATTTGGCCATCTTATCTTCATCTTTTGGTTTGGTTTCTTAGCCTGAGGCTATTCTGTAAAGACCTTTACTTCTAAGTAAATCCACAATGTAGGACCACCATTGGAAGTAGTTGGTGCTGTCAAGAATAACTTGGCATGGACTTTCCATTTTTAACAGAAACTGAAGCTGTATATGCTGAAACGAAGTGTTCCAATGTAAAGATCTCGAAAAATTAGGCTAGTTCAAAAAAAACGGCTCTGAAAACGACTTTCGGATGAAGAAGTTATGGCTTTTTGAAGAAAAGTTGATGAAGGCGCCGACGAAGTGCGGGAATGTGCAGAAATGAAAAAAAAACGCCCCTTTTCCAACAAAAAGGAGATTTGAACCCAAGACCTCTACTCTCATAAATTAGCTTTGAACCAAGTGAGCTAAACAAGAAGTTTGAGAGAGAGAGAGAGAGGGGGGTTTGTTTTTTTTTTTTTTGGTCACTGAGCTTTGGATTGCGTGCTTGCTTGAGAAAGCTCTTTTTCTCCTACAAAACAAAAGCACAAACCAGCATGGACTAAAAAAAAAAAAAACAAACCTTACGGCTTAAAGTTAGCTTTACCCGGAAACTAAATATTTTCCTCAATGTTTCTGATTTTCTGAGATCACACTAAGGCGTAGCGGAAAAGAGCATACGCATGAGAAACATCCTTCCTCTTTGTTTCTGATTTGCCCAGATCACACAGAGTCGCAGGGCAAAGAGCGTACGCAGAAATGAAAGGTATAGATCTGGTAATAAAAAAAGAAGCTAAATAAACCGAAATAATAAACAAAGAGAAAATAACTAGAAACTGCAAATAAACACTATATACCTCCAGATCTTAAAAATGACGTAGCTAGGGCTACTAGAAACCATTTCGCGTGAAACGAAAGGGGTTCCTCAGTGGAACAGATGCTCCTAACACAACAGAGCAGTCCCCTCGGCCCGAAAGCAGTAAAAAACAGTAGATCTAGGAAACGATAGTCGGATGCAGTTCTACCGGCTTCAGATTTGGATCATCAACGGACGTGGCCCTCAAAAAGCTCTGATACCATGTAGGAATTTACAGGGTAAGTTCCTCAGACAGAACACCAAAGGACACTGCTCACAAACAGATCATAGATCAATACACCAGTATTTTTGACGTGGTTTAAACCCTCAAAGAGGGAAACAGTCCACGGCCTGAGCCAATGCGGCCACTTCAGGCAATTTATTAATAAAAGAATGAAAATTTACATAAGCTTCTCTCGTGAACAGTTAACCTCCAAATGACCCTCCATGCTCTTTAAATAGAGATCATGGACCAATCGGGTGTTAAGCCACAGATCAAGTGTTGGTAATACCGAGGAGAGAATGAACCGGCGGATCACTACATATCGTGACCGTCGGATTGTAAGTTACAAAAGTACATAGTAAAGAAACACACTTTACCTAACTCTATACTAAACCAAGTTATACTTAACTATTCCTATGTGTCGGAATATCCTAACACCCAGTATCAATATTCAGATTAGCAATCACATCAACATGATAGTAAAATGTAGATAGAACATAAACATAAATAGTAGAAGACAAGCCAAGCCAAGACAACACAAGATGTGGCACTAGCCAGGGACAAACCCCAATGGGGGAAACCCTTGATCAAATCTTCTTTTAGTCTTCAATAGTTCAGCAGAGAGAGATAGTACAATTTACAAATCCGATAATTTATAATAGCAACAAAAGAGCCCTAACCAGAAAAGTCTACCCTGGTCAATAGGGCAGATTTGACCCTCAACAAATCGGTCAACTTCAGTCAACTTCGGCCTACAAACAACAAGATAAAACAACCCTCAAAATAGTCAAATTCAGCCCAGTCAAAGTCTGGTCAAACATCCCACCTGTTGTCAGCGCTAGCTACAGTCAACATTGGTCAACACTTGGTCAAACTGTCTATAAATTCGGTCTCCTAAAATTTCGCTCTCGTGAAATTTTTGATGTGTGGAGAGAGAGAGGCCCAGAAATTTGTACCCAATCAATAAGGAGAGAGAGAGAGAAGTGTGAAGATGAGTGTGTCCAAATGAGGCTAAGTCACCTCCTATTTATATGCAACGTTGCGGATGAATAGACGTGACTGTTGGACTTCTGAGCCTACATAAGTTTGCTGGCCGACCTTGACAATTTGACCATAATCAAAATAAATTCATAACTTCATTTGTACATGTTAGAATCGGATGATCTTTAGATCAATCCTACACCTCTCGGAGAGAGGAATCAAAGAAAAATTTCAGCTGTCATAAATAAGATGAACCATGTGGAGTTTGGCCCTAGTTGCCAATTTTAACAAAAAAAGGTGAAAACAACTTTGAAGATTAATTTTTGGATTGTTGGAGACATTAGTGAAGACCTCATAATGCATTGATGAAAGTCCTCATGATGTAACCTTGAAGAAATTTTTTTGGGTGACATGAAGAGCTATGGAGACACTGTTTGTAGAACATAAAGTTGTCATTGATGAATGAAGGGTTACTGAAGATTGATTGAGAGCATTGTTGAAGACATTGGCAAGACTTGTTGCAGAAGTGTTTGGGAAGCCTTGAAGAACATCTTGTACTCATATTGAAGAATTGTAGTGGGTTGGAGCCCTAGAGGTTGGAGCCTCATAAAGACTAGGTTGGAGCTTGGACTAGTGGATAGGGTTGGAGCCCTAGAGGTTGGTGCCTCATTAAAGTTCGAGTTGGAGCTTGGCACAGTGCAGGTCAGCGATTGAAAATTGGAGTCTTCATCTAGGGTTTGAAGCCCTAAACTATTGTTGTACTTGATTTATTGTAAAAAGAGGATTGGAGTCCTCATCATTAATTAATAAAATGAAAATTATTTATATCATTGTTCATTTTGTGTTCAAGTTATAAGTGATCCTAACTGGCATAAAAATAACAATTGTAAAAGAAATATTGATTCACCCCCATCTTAGTATTTCCAACATCTAAAAGTTGAATGATAATATGAAATTCTTATTTTGTTATATATATATATGTGTGTGCGTGTGTCGTTTCCTTCTGTATGGTATCCAAATTTGTTGAAAATTTGTTGTATCCGTATCTGTATCTCTAAGTTGCACGAAACGGGGAAGCGAAACGAAACGCGACCTCCCCAAATTTTGGAAATGGGGAAACGCGAATGTCGCTTATGTATGGTAACGCATTTCCGTCCGTGGAAACGTGTGGAAACGCGCCTGTACGGACGGAAATGCGTTTCCACGCCGTACGGTACGCGGAAACGCGTTTCCGTTTCGTTTCCGTACGGAAACGGACCCTAGACCCACGTTTCCTGCAACTTAGCTGTATCTGTTCCTGTATCATATGTGTATATATATATGTGTGTGTGTGTGTGTGTCGTTTCCTTTTGTATCGTATCCAAATTTTTTGAAAATTTGTCGTATCTGTTCCTTTATCCGTTTCAATGCAACTTAGCAATAAACACGATATCCAATCCAAAAATGAAAGCAAATGGATCTCCTCCAATCACAATACTGAACCAAATGAATCAAGTGATAACATCATCTCCTAGCAAATCATATGTATCCCTAGTCCATCAAATGGTCCATTAGTGTCATCCTGCAAAACTGTGACATGTGTGATGAATGTCACAAATGCTGTGATAAAATGTCACGATTGGAGGTCTCATACAAAACAAGGGGTAACAAGTCACTAAATTTTAGTAAATGACTTATATTATTTTTGAAGTTCTAATTTTCCAATGGATCCATGATGCATCGTTTGCAATATTTCTCTGAAATATTTCTGCATAGGCTTGGTGTTTTCTTAACATAATGAAAAGATGAAGGTAGTATTGCTTTGAAATTGTACTGTTTGTAAAATATTTTCTAATCTTAATTTTGAGAATAAGAGTCGCAGGAAGATAGAATTGTTCGTAATTCTTTATGCCTTTCTTTATTTTTTGTTCTAGCTATATGAAGCAACCATTGCACTATAATCAATATTTATTCACAATGTTTTCTGATCTTATGATTCTAGGTTATTCAAATGGTGTCATTGATGGATCGACTATTAAAGCTGGAAAATCTTGACTTACAACTAACTCCATATAAAGTATTGGCAACGGGACATGAAGAAGGAATGATAGAGTTCATCCCGTCAAATTCTTTAGCTCAAGTAAGTTGAATTTCAATGCACAATTTATAAGAAATTGGAGAAGACCAATGTCTTTTTTGATAGATAAGTTTGTAACGTCTTATTTCAAAACTGTCTAAATAAATGGTTAATCCCTAGTTAAATCAAAAACTTCATCTTCTACTTCAAGAACAGAAAACATTCATTTTGTAGGGTGGCTAAAATATGTTGATTCAATAATAAGATAACGTCTCTTTAGTTTAATATTCTAAGCATACTTCTTTAGTGTAGAGTATGAGGTGAAGCAACTAGTAAGATGAAGAATTGAGTGCTTTGATATGTCATTCTTGCATGATAAAAAAATAAAGTTGGTATTCTTGATTTAACAAGATATGTTGTGTGTACGTACTTCTATATTTAGTTCCTCATTAATAATCAATTCTCATATGCATTCTCTGAACAGTTTCTTTCTACAAGCACATAACCTGAATGAGATTTAGTGGTTTGGCTTTGACATGTGTCTTCAGTAAGTATATAGCACTGACTTTTCTACCCTTTTTATATTTGTCAGATTCTTTCAGAACATCGGAGTCTTGTAAACTATCTGCAGCAATATCATCCTGATGAAAATGGACCTTTTGGCATCACAGCAACATGTCTGGAAACATTTATTAAAAGCTGTGCTGGCTACTGTGTTATTACCTACATCCTTGGTGTTGGTGACAGGTTTGTCTAACTTTTGAACTCTCTATCTGATAGCCTCAAACTTAGATGCATTATTTTTTTGTTGTAATGTATAGTACTAGAGTGGAAATTTTTCCACCAGAACTACCACCTGAAGTCAATATTTTTGTTTACGTTGAAAACCCAATTGTGCTTTTATTCAATAGATCTGAGATAGTCCGCTATGTTAAGAAATTGACAAGTGTTGGGACAACATTATCTTCTTGATTGAGCAATTTCCAGTGCTTCTTGTTCATGCTGATTTGACGTAACATAGTATCTATGGTAAGTTATTTAACATATGCCTAGAAGAAAAGATAATTTGTAAATCTGTTGTTATAAAGTGTTTTTTGGATCTAGTGTATGTGTAAATGTCTCTTATATGCTTAATATTTGAGGGGATTATATCCTGGAAAATTAATATGTGAGCTGAAATTTTTGAATTTGCATTCATTTCCCTAGAATGAAATTTCAAGATCTTTCATATTATTGGTGGCCATGATATTTTCATGAAGAATGGAAACATATCCGTGAATGCAAACACCGTCTTTATTTATTTGCTAAACAACAATCACAAAATTAATGAGGGTTTGGATTATTATTGGCATATCTTCAAATGGGTACAAAAATCCCATCTCAAATCTCCTCCAAACTTGTAAATGATATGTAGACTACTAATGTAGATTCCACTCCACTGAAAGCAATGCTAGATCAATGCCAAGGTCACTTCCATTCAATTCTATTCACCTTGTGATAGACGTCGTGGACAAATTTCCTTGGTGCCTTGTGAAGAACCATTGCTACTAGACATAAGGTTCCCATTGTTAGTTCCAATAGTAGATGGATCAACAAATCAAGGCCAAGTTAGGGTTCTCAATGAGACAAGCGCTAAATTTGACAAAGAGAGGGAAGGGAAGTTTGTAGTGAGGAATGCACCCTACACCTCAAACCCTTGAGATCAAAGGATTCAAACTACCACTATATAGTGGATCTATAGATACATATACTATTGGAACTAGCAATGGGGCCCTATGTTTAGTAGTATGGTTTTGTGCAAGATGTGCCATGTTGCTACAAAATCTAGCAAGTCAAATGGAAGAACTCACTGAACAAGGGTCAGACACTATGGCAACAATGAGGAAGGATTGCCACTGTCACCTCAACAATCTTCCTCTTGTTGTTTAGTGAGTTCCACCACAAGGAAGGCTTTCCTATATTTACCTAAAGGGTTATTCTAATTAGTGGGCTCAAGGTGATATGAACGGCCTGGGGAAAGATACCTTAAAGCCAAAATAGACTTAAATTTTCTTTATAAAGGAACAAGTAGTCCAACCTTACACTAGGTAAGGACTACTACAAGTTAGGGTTTATTGATAAGTAATGATAAGGAGTATCTAAACATGCAAAAGTCAAAGAAAAGATTCCGTAGGTAAATTAAGTCAACAAAGGGATAGGGGGACTCTCAGACAAGCTTTAAGTTGAAGCTTGGCTAAATGCTAGAGTTTCAATGGCATGAAGGAACCAAGAAAGGATGAAATCAACCCTAATTACTAAGGTTTTACCACAACAAATACTATAGTTTATATATAAATTGTTTATGAAGGAAAACCTTGGAATTTCATCGACAAGCATCCCACTCAAAGTCCACTCTATGACAAATTGACCATAGAAAAGCCCTAGCGGATTGTCGTAGAAAGCCTAGGAGAGGTAAGGAAGAGATAAGAATTAAATTATTGATGGTTTTTTATCAACACAACCTAGACTAGTGGCTAATCCCAGAAGGGTTAATAGAGTTTTTGGGCAACTTTTAAAGGAAGATTAAATCTGCTTAGAGTAAGAGGGGGTAAATTTATTTTGACGTGCAAAACCCTAGCTACATATAGAAGATGCACGCTAGGAGCACTTCTATATGTTTCAAGGAAGAATAATTTTAACCTGCAAAATCTCACCAAGATTTCCAATAAAAAACATACATTTAGACATTGAACATTTTAGAAACCCTAGCATAAATTCATTTACATGAAAAATATAGAAAAATAAGCAATAAACTTACAAATTCCACCAAGAAACTCCTTTCAATCCCAAAAAGGCATCTCCAATGCAAAAGTCTATCTCCAATATAAAGGCACTCCATAAAAATAACATTGTGCCAAGTAGTGAGTTAGCTGAAGGTAATTTGCACTCTCTCTAAGGAGGTTGACTTCACATGTGTGATGATGATCAAATGAAATGGAGGGATCCTTGATTTATACGATGTCTATTCCTTCACTTTTAGAAAAAAATAAAGCCTACAATCCCTAAAACAAGTTTGACTTTGAGTGTTTCATCAGACAAGAGGTTGTGAGCCAACCTCATGGCTCAAAACAATAAAATAATGCCATAAATGCCCACAAGTGGGGGTCAATATCCTTTACAAGCATGGCATAATTGCCTTTTGAGTAATAAATGCCACAACAATGCGTGGAATGGACTTAAGGAGATGCTTCACCATCATAATCAACTCCAAATCCTAAGGGGAAGCCTCAAGAAGTGCCTCAAAAGACCTCGAAGTTTTAAAACCATTTTGTGGGTACCTTACGTCACCTTCTTGACGGCTAGATGGGTGATGTGGCACCTTGTCTCTCTCTCTCCTACGTTGGGACTCCAAAAATGAGTACAAGTCCTCCCTTGTCATCTTAGGGATTACCATCGCCACCGGGATTCTAGAACAAGCAATGTCTATCAAACATTGTATCAAGACTAGCCTAGGGGTATCCTAGGTTCTTAGGGTACAACATCAAGTAAATCCAACACAAAGCAAGAGGAGCTCAACATTTTAGTATCTAGAGGGTACTTCAAGGTGTCAATCAACATGTGGAACCATGAAAGTGCCCAGCACTCGCTCTGTAGGGGCAACACTGCATCTGCAAGGTCATCACTCCTCTCTGGAAGGTGTAAAACGACCTTGGCATGTTGTGTACTGGATGTTGAAAATGTAACTAGGTTCGGTCTTCGTAAATGTATTTGAGTCATTATGTAATGTACTTGTCAAAAGAATGAAAAATAATTTTTTTATTATTATCACAATGACTTATTAAAGCATGGGTTTTATGCTTGGGTCATCATGTTTTAGGTCAAAGTCCCCATTGAGGACTTCTAGAATTTATTCAGAGTCATTAGAGTCATTGTCAATTTAAAGAGACCCTTCTTCGGCTTTTGAATCATGTAAAAAGATCTATTATTGCGTCAAATTAGGTATTTGACACCTCCACACCAAGTCGGCCTAAAGGAGATCAAATCGACCTTAAACAAGGCAATTTGCCCTCACCTCAAGCCTATATATACAAGGAGATCAAATTCATTTGGAGCACTCTCTCACTCACTCATAAGTTTGATATCTTGAAGAAAAAGCTAGAAAAGTGCGAAGAAGGAAAGGAGGCTGAAAGAAGTGCGAAGAAGGAGAAAGAGGAAGGAAAAGAGAAAATCGAAGTTTTGGGCTATCTCTCTCTCTCTCATTTTGGTTACTTCGGTAGATCGAAGTTTTTCTTGTCTAGTCGAAGCTGCTGCTGCTACCATCTGCTTGGTCGAAGTGTTGTTGCTTCAAGGTCGAAATTCTGGGCTGAAGTTGCTAGAAGAGGAGGTTGACTTGGGGGTTGGAGGAGGTCTGTTTCTAGGTTGAAGAGTCTCAAGAAAACTATTGAAGGAAGATATTTTGATTGGGTTTTCCCCTAGATAGGGGTTTTTCCTTGGCATAGTGCTTACATCTTGTGTCTTGTCTTTTTGTGATCTTCATACACAAATAATTTGGTAATTGCTTGATGAAAGATAATATAACAAATAAGTAAAAGAAGCCAACATAATTCACAAGTAATTATCAAGAAAGAGAAATCTAACCGTAATTCTACTAGCATTGATTTCTCAACATGGTATCAAAGCTAAGGTTAAAGAAGATCGAAGATCATTTCGTTGGCTTGAAGGAAATGACTACTCCCTCTATGATAAGAATGGGATTGAATACTGCAAGAAGCTAGATCAAGAAGTTCTTCTACTACTTATTCAACAAGGTCAAAAGTTAAGGGTTCGTAACTGCACTTATAGGTTCACTTAATGATGATAATGCATGGATCATTGACAATAGATCATCAAGGCATATGACAGGGGGAAGTAAACAACTTCAAAATCTATCAAAGGAACCATCTTCTCATGCAGTGGAATTGGGAGATAACAAAAGCTATGCTATTAGAGGCTTGGGATCAACATCTTTGAAGCTGGAAAATGGAGCTAAACTACATCTCAACAAGATACTATATGTTGCAAGGTTGGAAAGAATTTTCTTTCGATTTCTTGCTTAGAAGATAAAGGGGATAGAGTTGCTTTTGTTGATGGAAAGGTCTTGGTTTGGGGAAAAGATTGAAGTATTGATAAAGCTAGGGTTATTGGAGTTCGTGAAGGAAGCTTATATAGAGTCATTACACCAACTCCTCAAGCCCTAGTTCATATGGAAATCAATCCCATTAAGCTATGGCATAGAAGATATGGTCATCTTCACTACAAGGTCATTCCACTCTTAATCAACTAGTTCATGGCATCCCCGATATCATAGAAGATCATGAAGGAGTTTGCAAGGGATGGTCTTTGGGTAAACATATAAGAAAACTATTTTCAAATAGTGAAACAAGGTCTAAAGAAATATTAGACCTCATTCGTTCTGATGTGTGTGGGCCTATCCGACAAATCACTTGGAGGTCATCTTTACTATGTGACATTCATTGATGATCACTCTAGAAAGACATGGCTCTAACTTCTCAAGAAAAAAGATAAAGTATTTGAAAAATTCAAGGAGTTTAGATTTGAAGTGGAAATCCTAACCAAAAGAAAAATAAAGACTTTGAGATCCGATAATGGTGAGGAATACACTTCTAAATGTGAAAATTCTATTTATTGCAGCTACTGGAGATTATTCTTCTAACTTAGAAATTAATTTTGTAGTTTATTTACTACGGAAAATAATGAATAAAATCACAACTGCAATTTTTCACCATACAAATACTGCGGAAAATAAAATATTGGAAACTGAGAAATTATAGCACACACACAATAAAATTGACACAATTATTTTTGGACAATTGTCCCCAAAAAAACCCAACTTAGGAAAACCGGTTTAGCAGATGAAGGTTTTACTATTAATGTTCAACAACAAATCTGAGTACAATAATTTAGATGCCCAACTGATAATCTAATATGAAGAAATCACTGGCAAAAATAGTGTTTGAATTTTCTCACCCCACAGCTATTTTCTGCCTCTGAAATAGCTTCCCCAACATCTGTGTGAGATGCTTGCGTCAGCCTCAACGCAGTCCCTACTTTCTCCCAGAATGTTGCTGCTCTCGTGCTACTCACCTTCTGTCTCTATCTTCTCTACTGAGTTGTTGCTACTGAGAAAATGAATTGCCTGGGTCACTGAGTATCTGCATTGGATGATGTCCATCACCACATCAACTTTCTTTTATAATTCACTGTTGGAGCACCAACGATCAAGATTAAAACTTAATCAATGGCTAGGATCACTTCCGAGTCGATCCGTGTGAGTTTCTAGATGATTCACGCCTTATCTCAATTCATACTCATTAATTAACCCCCTAAGTTTAGACTTAGGAAATATTTAAAAGCTGGTTAATAATCTAATTGAGACATTTCTAGGCGGAATTTCCAGAAACGATTTTTGGGTTTTGGAGATCTCATGTATTCTATCCTCTCCACAAAATTTCGTGGCTAGAACACATCCAATGCTACAAAAACTAATACTCCCTCTTAGCAAGGAATTTGTTCTAGCGTTGTTGCCCGCTGTAGCAACACCCTATGTCTGCATCATCTCCTGTCACGCTGCTTGTTAGTGTCAGTCAATTCAGCTTATCACTAGTGATCAAATAGTGCTCTTAGAAGGTGTTGTTAGGGTGTCAAGTCAAATTTTTGTCATTTCAGTGAATCTTCAAATAAAAATTTGGTCACTGGTTGTTGTGTCTAGGTCACTACTGCTCCCCTCACTTACTCATGGTCTTCATCACTCATCCTGGTCATTGTCTTCTTCGAGGTATCATATCTTCATTTAAGTGTCTTGGGTCATGAAATGGTTAAGTTCCTCATTTTAGGTCATGATCTAGGATTTCACTGCATGTGTCATCATGATACCATATGTCAAAACAAAAACATGTCCATCATGTAATGCAGTGGATAAAGGGAGTTAGCAACTTAGGGAAAGAAAAATAAAGGTAAAGGTGATGTTTTATTTCAAATAAGACAATGTTGTAGTACACTACCTCGTCTCATCATTTCTCATAGGGACAATTTTGCTTCACAATATGTTTCTGACCAAATGGAGAAGAATTTTACAAAAGTGAAAGAGGTTTTTGTGAATGATAGGCCAAAAAACAAAAACCTCCTTCAGTTTATGCACATGTGTTATGATTTGAGAGAAATGCCCAAACTACACTTGCTACAGGAGAGTTGCTGCACTTCTGGATAGTTTGACTTCAAGACAGTTTTCCAGGGATTTGGAGTAGGTGTTGGCAGTGCTTAAGGACTCTATTGTGTAGCAGGCATCCTAAACTTTCCAATGGTACCTTCAGATAGTGATTTGGATTAGTGGAAGGCATCCAAAAGTGCTCTGCAAGTTGGCATTGTGCTTTTGTCAGAGACACCTTGTGTTTTTGGAGTGACTTTGGGAAAATCAAAATTTCTCCCTGCTGGAGTGTCCAAATTACATTCTTGAGGAGTCCATCTTGTAGCAGACTTCAAGAGCTTTCCAACGAGCTATCAAGTTCTCAATTTGGAGTAGTTGAAGGCCTACAAAAGCAGGTTGCAAGTTGGCGTTGCGCTTCTGGAAACTGTGCTACGCTTCTGAAGGTGGCGCTGCACTTCTGGACATTGCGCTGCGCTTGTTTCAGAGTAGGCCGAAAATCACCCAAACTCATGCAAATTTCGATTTTTGAGCTTGCGTTCTTACTTCTTGCTATTCTAAGCTTGTTCACAAGGTTTCTATTATAATGGAGGGAGGTTCTTCACCATCAGAAAGGAGAAAACACCATAAAGGAGGCAAAATCCTCAGATATGAGCCTACCAACTACAATGAAATCAATTGATCACCATTCATCAAGCAGTGTTTTGAAGATGTCAATTGTCTAGGGTTATGCAAAAGGGTATGTGAAGTGGGTTTCCATGAATAGTTAACTGATTGGATTGCCACTCATCTGAAAGGGGAAAGGGCCATCATAGCAGGGGTTGAGTTTACATTTTTAGTGGCTACCATTTCTCTTGCCACAGGGATACCTGATCATGAAGAGTACTAGTTTAAAGGCATGATCTTGGACCTTGAACATTACAGATCTTTCTTGAAATCACCCTACAGAGAGACCCATACACGTATCATCACATTTAGGTACCTGTTGGAGAATTATGTGCCATTGATGAAGATTGTAATGAAGTTTTTTACCTGTGAGGGAAGATTTTCTAGATTGTATGCATATCGCATTAGGCTTCTAATGCACTTCACAACTCAAAAGACTCTCAACATGTGTAATTATCTATGTAGAAGCCTTGCTAAAATGTTTGAGAAGGTACAAGTGAAAGACAAAGAACACTACCCTAGTCTTTTTCATCACAGCTTGATAAAGATTGTAGTTCTTCATCAGCTAGCAGAAAAGAACATGACATGGGATTCATTCATAGAAAAAGCTTTGCAATGGCATGAAACTTCTTTTTCAGTTCATCATCAAGAAATATCAACACAGCAGGTGGAGGTAGGATCATCAAGCAAGTCAGTGGAGGTGCCCACGACATCTAGACCTGAGGTCACCAAAATGTATCAAAGAGGAAAAAGGCTTGTGTTTACTTCTCAGGTTGAGAAAAGGGCCAAGCCTTCTACATCAGCAAAACAGGGATCACATGTACAGGATGAAGACCTAATTGAGCATGATTTTGAATTGGTGGACTTGGAAGTAGCAAATGAACCTTCAAGCATGCAACGGATTATCAAAGAGAAAGATTATCAGATCAAAGAACTCATGGACAATATGGCAAGAGCAAGGCTACACAACTCATCATGGAGAAAGAGCAATCTAAGGTGTTGTAGCAAGGAGGCAAAGGCAAAGCAGTGTTAGAGCCTAGTGAACATGAGGAAACTAAAAAACAAGTCAGTAAAAAAAGGCCAAGGACCAAGGGACTCAAAAAGGCATTGAAGGAGGAGAAAGGACACAATCTGCTAGATGAGGACCTAGACATGGAAAACAGAATTTCCTTGGATATCAATGAGGATAGACAGTATTTGCTAAATAAGGTAAATGACCACTTAGAAAAGCTTCTTAACAAAGCCATCATGGATAATCAACTATTGAGACACATGGCCCATCATTATCAAACCAGAAACATGATATCCAATATCAAGCTCAAGCAGTTGAAAAATAAGCTAAAGGAAACCCTAAAGGATGAAAATGAGAGGGATAATATGGAGATGCTTGCTGAAGCATCCATGAGGGCTTGACATACTTCATTTTGCACGTCATGACCAATTTTGAAGGTTTTCTAAGAATTTTTTTTTTTTGACTATTTGGTGCCAAATTCAGAAATTGAGCTAGTCATAGAAGCGTAGTGCCTTGGCGCTGCGCTTTTTCCTCAGACCTCCAAATAACAAATGGCTTGCATTTTTGGAAAGCTCATGGTCTCCTCTCAAGCGCTGCACTTTTTCCTCAGACCTCTAAATAATAAATGGCTTGCATTTTTGGAAAGCTCATGGTCTCCTCTCAAAACCCATTTCATCATATTTCTGAAATAGGGCTCAAATTTTGAGAAAAAGGAGAAAATGGGTCAAAAATCATCATCCTGCCACTCTTTTTGACAGGCGCTGCACTTCTGGAGACACCTTGGGAGAATGAGTTTTTGAAGGCCTTCCCATGGGTCATTTTAAAAGATTCAAGGTGTTCTGGAAACTAGACAGGCAAAGTTAATTAACCGTTCTCTCAGATTTCAATTTGGACTTCAAGAAGGCACCTTAAAGTGGGCTCAAAGTTGGCGCTGCACTTATGCAAATTTATGAGTTTTATTTTAAATTTCACTGTGTAATTTTTTAGTTTTCAGTTTGACTTGGTCAAAGTCAAAACTCATGATGTAATTGAAGTAGTTCGAGGTGAGATGATGTAATCATGAATAAATAGACATGATAGGCTAAGTCACCTGACATGAGGATTCGAGATTCGACGGATACGGGGATTTGAGTGTCAGATATGGACACTTTGACCTCACAAAACAGGACACTCGTATCCCCATATCCGTCGAATCTCGAATCCTCGTGTCAGGTGACCTAGCCTATCATGTCTATTTATTCATATACATATATTTCTTACACAAATTCTCGTTCGTGATACAAATTCATTGATTCAAACATAAATCTTCATCTAGATGTAAGTTTTACAAAGTAACATTATGCATACAAAATTACAAATACGATTGTGACATAAATGATAAATTATAAATTTATAATACATATTCAATTCATCACTGATCCAATAGGAGAAAGACAAGATAGTAAGATAAAGATATTGTAGTTTTCTCATTAAGTCATCAAAATCAAAATGTGTTACTGTTTACATAGGTAGTGCAATGCCAATGGCATATAGAAATAGTAAATACAAAACAACTACAACTACAAGTCTACTAGTATACAAGCTTCAAGGCAGTAGGTAACTCATGAGTCATCAATCCTCATAGTCATCATCAAAATCATAATCACTGTCCTTATCATCAGGGTCACCACTTCTCTCCTCTGTTGCATCCTCCTCCTTTGTATCCAAAGTCATCTCTGCGTCTGTTGGTGTGGAGGATGACCCCTCTATAGTATCACCATCATCAAATCTCATAGGTTCTAGCACTTACTTGTTGCTTGAATCTCCTTGAAAATGCTCCCACACCCTTTGCTCCTTGCTCCCAAACACCCACAACAAACTAAACAAGTGAATGCGCAAATAGAATGGGGAAATACGCGTTTATAACGCCGCGCGGGTTCTTGATTTTCAGATTTGTGTCTGAAAATTAGGACACGTTCCAGATTTGAAGTGTCCTGTTTGGGACACGTTCCGGATTCGAAGTGTCTTGATTGGACACGACTTGTCCTGATTTTCGGACACGTATCCGATTGAATCGTGTCCGATTCGCTAGATTTGGGACACGTAGGGTCTAGGGGATGAATCTGGTTTCATAGATGATAGGTTGTTTTTATGGTTAATTAGGCCTCATTAAGGAAACAAAATTCAAAACAAATTCTAAGAGAAGAGTTTGTATTTGACCTTCTCACTCTTACCTAGTGTAGAAAAAGTTGGCAAAAAGTTGAGATTAAATCCCAAAAACCCGATTTTTTTAGAAAAACGATTAAATCGGCTGACTTTTTGCAGACTTTTTCACTGTCGTAAAAATCATGATTTAATCAAATTAATCTCGATTTTATTGGGAGTCGACCAAAAAGGTCGGCGATCTTGAGAGTTGAGACTCAGACAAAATTCAAGATTCAAGAGTTGATTCACTATTTTGATATGTGATGTACCACTAGATTTCATATATATATTATATATTAGCTTTCTTTACATGTTTATGTGGAAATGCATTTATTTGATGTTGTGGATACTCTAGATGCTAAAAAAAAAAAACTAAATGAATATTTTTGTGTTCTTTTAGTTTTGCTGACTTTTTCAAAAAACTCCCAACTTTAACGAGTTTTTCAACTTTTGGACCCTTGTCGATTTAATCCCAACTTCGACTTTTTCCACATTGCTCTTACTTGTTGGTTGAGAGCATCTTGGAAGCAGTTCCACCACCTAGTAATTCGACTCTTGAAGGTGGGGAAGTTGTTTAATTGAGTCTATATGTATCATTTCTCATTCAGAGTGAGGGGTTGGACTTTTGTGGAGAGGCGTGTACCTTATGTTCTCTTACAGCTAATATAGGAGCAGTTGCAGCTATATTTCAGGAACTTGTTCAGTTAGTCTATGGTGTTGTTTTATTTTCCTATCAGTTTCTAATGGATATATCATCTCCCTTTTCATGCTTTATCTTCTTTCTATGAATTTCCTTGTAGTTATATAGACAAAAATCTTAGATTTAAGCTCTGATTATGTGGAAATCATGCTTGTGTTCCTTTTTTTCTAAGACTAATGAATTCATGCTTTTACATGCTCATTATGTTCTCTTAAACTCTCAGACCTATACTACATTGACAACACTTTAAGTTCACCATAAAACATTGATATCTAGCTCCTTTTTATATTTGTCACTGCATACTTGAAGCCTTGACCTAATTACCTGCTCTAATCCCTAGTCCAACAAACCAAAAACCCTAAATTCACAAATACTAAAACAAGACTTGTATATCTAGCCTAAAACCTATTTATTTTCAGTTATTCATTGACAAATCCTTAGAGAGATCCCTCTTTGGTTCAGTGGGGCTAGCTACTGAACTAAAAGTGGTTCGAGTTTACCTCTTTCGATCTCCTCCTTAGACTAGGAAATTGTAGGGGATAACACTGCTGATGTCTAGTTGCTGCTATCCACCAACCACTGCGCAACTCTGATATACACTGCATCTATGTTGGTGTTGACTTTGTAAAATTGTTGCCGACATTGCATTTGCATTGCAGCTCCCTCTTCATCTATTGTTGTTGCAACTGCAACATTTGCAACATCCAAAATAGCCTATCCCTGCTACTGAAACAGGTTCTCCACCATACCCATCTGTTCTCTGAAATAGACGAACTTAGCTCTCCCCAGAGCTTTCGTGAGTATATCTGCAACTTGCTCCTCTGTGGGAACATACTGTAGCTGGACTGCTCCTTTGTGGGAACATATTGTAGCTAGACTGCTCCTCGTTGTACACAATTTCTGATGAAGTGACACTGAATGTCGATGTTTTCCGACCTATCATGAAACATTGGATTCTTATAGAGATTTATGCAACTCTGATTATCACAATAGACACTGGTTGCTTCCATCCTCTCCCTAAACAAGCTTACCAGCATCTTCCGAAGCCATATAGCTTCGCACATAGCTGTGTTAGCTGCCATTACTCTGCTTCTGCAGAGCTCAGTGTTATTGACTTCTGCTTCCTGCTACACCAAGAAAACATCCCTGATCCAACACTGAAGCAATACCCGGAGGTACTTTTCCTGTCCATTGAACTGCCAGCCCAATCTGCATCTGTGTACCCACAATGTCTGATGTCGTCCTCTTGAGATATTTCAACCCATACTCGACTGTGCCTCATATGTACCCTTGGAATATGCCTTGCTGCTGCTTAATGTACCCTTTTTGGTTTCACCATGTGGGACCTGGGGGCTAACAGTTGCGTGACACACATATGTTCCGACAGACAATTATCAATGTTAAATAATATGATAATAATATGTTAAATGCCCATTTGAATAATCGTTTGACGCACATATGTTCCGACAGACTTTTGTTACCCAACTAGTCCGACCAACGCACCTTCATTTGCAGAATCGATCAAGCTGCTGCCATAGAACACATGATTTTGTAGGTTTGGATTTACTACGAAAGGTTCATTATTTTTTAAAGTGCACAATGCAAATCCTAGTGGATTCAGATCCGGATCTGTATCTAATCCGGGGATCTGCGGATCCAACTACCTAGCCCCACGGATTCGGTAACATAGCCTACTTTTCTTCAAAAGGAATGTCGAATGGTGAGAGGTGTCTGACTAGTGCAAATGGTGGGGGATCTTGGCATAATTTCTTGTACTGAGCAATGTAGGGTTGTTGACCAACTGACTGTCCCAAGAAGGAGAAAAAAATTCTCCTATGGGTTTACCCACATTTTGGTGGGTAACAGGGTAGTGACTGAGACACTCCAAGCCATAAATATGACAAATGTAGGGAAGGAAAGATTGCTTTGAGTCATACAAAGTGCACCTTGAACCCTTCAAATCAAAGGAATTAAACTAGCATCTGTGGTTACAGACTTTACAAGGAATACTTCATGAAAAAATATATGAACCGTGTTAAAAGGTACAGGAAGCAAATTTAACTCTAGAAATCAAAATGGATGTGTGTACCCTATGTCACGTGGTTTGGGTTCAAATTCGAGTTTGACAATGATTAAGTTCGATTGAAATTCGAATTTTTCAATGAGGTTCGACATTAAGTTCGACTATATATATATATATATATATATATATATGACAGAATAATTAAAAATAAAAATCATTCAATAAACATATATAGTAAGAATTAGTAAACATACGTGAATAACTTAATCATAGTAACATCTAATTATCAATGACATTAGTTAAATATACACATACACCATAGTAGTTTTCAAATGCAAAAAGAAATGGCATAATTTTTAATCTCACAATTTAAAAGAATGTCTATAATATCGAATACTTGTAATCTCAAAAATTCAGATAATTAAAACATAATCAAAATTTAAAATCACGGAGAACCTATTCAAATTTCAAAATTTAAAAAGGGAAGTCAATGATGTCAAGTAGTTATAATCCATAAGTCCAACCCTCAATTTTTTTTTTTATCCAATTCGGCTTTAGGTTCGGCTTGAGGTTCGAATTCGATTAGGTTCAAATTTGATCAGGTTTGACTTTAGGTTTGAATTCGATGAGGCTTGAGCTTCAGGTTCAGTGGACCTAAATGAATTTGAATTTTTTTTGGGGGTTCCCCGAATTTCAAACCTCAAGGTTCAAATTCGGTGAACCCCATGACATTGTGTGTGCCGGATTCATCTATAATTTCTACTAATAACAAAATAATATCCTTTCTGTTGGAACTTGAAGGCTTCATTTTCAGTCCCCAATGTAATGAATCAACCATTTTGTGGGACTGTTGGACGTGCAATAACTTTGGAGAGACAATCGCTTCCATACAGCTCAGGGTGCATTCTTAAAAGTTAATACATACAACATGTCCACTGCATAAACAGTGGACTGAAACAAAGTCTCATCAGTCATTACTTTTTTTTTAATTAATTATTTTTAATCTTAACTAACCACATTTGGAAATGTTGTGACATGGATCATTGTGCCTATGAATTTCTACTCATTGTTTATTTTTGGCATCATGGGTTGGCACTTGGAAGTGTTTGTGGATGATATGGAGTTTTCCTGGGAATTTATTTTTAAATGGCCTAGTCATCATCAAATTAATGGCCTTACAAAGTGTTTACTGAAAGCAGGATATGTTCAAAAGGTTCATCCAGTGTCAGTTGCGAAGGCCTTGAGGAATTTTAACGAGCTTATTAAATACCTTTTAGATGAAAAAAAATGATCAGTATTTCCAACCTAAACCATGTGAACTCTGTGAACTGCATTTTGCAGTAAATTTCATTTAACGTTTTGCTATTGTTACCTCTGATTATTTTTCAATGCCATACCATAAGGCATAATTTTCTATGCAATGCTTTTTTACATCCAGTAACTACACTGGGAGCATCTACAGAAATGGTAGATGCCATCCAGTGAAACTATGGGAAATTGTAAGGATTTGGTTTCTTCTAGTGTGAGTTGTACTCTTTGACAATTAAATGCTCATTCTATGCTTTCATGTTTTTTCAGGCATCTTGATAACCTTCTTTTGAGGGATGATGGAGGACTTTTTCATGTTGACTTTGGTTATATTCTTGGTAAAGATCCTAAACCATTTCCACCACCAATGAAACTGTGCAAGGAAATGGTAGAAGCAATGGGTGGAGCAGAGAGGTATTGATTTCTAGTTCCATAACATTTTTGATATGTATATTATGCTGCAACACACTAATGAACTTTATATAGGATATTTTCTGTCAACGCTTGATATAGCATAATAACATTTGTGAAAGATAAGAGCCATAATTAAACGCAAAAAACGAACTTCAAAAACATTGCAAACTCAACTATTTTTATTCCTTAAACTGGCATTCTGGCAGCATAACGGTACAATAAAAGGCACTCCTTTTCACTTGGTGAGAGTTGAGCTATATATTTGCTTTGTTCAATTTTTCTACTAAAATCATCTAGCACAATCACAATTCTAGAGTATTGCCTATGCATCAATTTCTATCATACTAAGTAGTCACTAATTTGTGACAAGTGTGACATGAGAACTCCAAATCTCATATAATAATGTATTAGGTGTCAATGAGGACTGGACTAGAATCACAGGTGCATAAGGAAGATGCAATTTTACAAAATGTAAACAATCATGAATACTATATAAATATGTAATTGAACTCTTTCCAAGCATTTATGGCTGGACATTGATTCAAAAATATGATAAAAGAGAAAAATTATTCCCAACTCAAATCAATTGCCTATTGACTTCTTCATGAGAACTTCTATTTTTTGGTGGATGTAGCACTTGTTTATTTTAGTACCTCTTGTTACCCATCAAAATGCATGGGTAACCCTAGGAGATACTTTTTCTCTTACGTTGTAGCTTGTCTGTGTTAAAGAATGTAACTAGTATCGTTGTTCATAATTTTATTTGAGTCATAATGAAATGTATTTGTCAAAAGAAGGAAAATTAAATTTTATTATTAAAGAAATTGACTTATTAGAACATGGGTTTCATGCTTGGGTCAGTTTTTTTCTTTGATGACCACTCAATGAAAATTTGGATATATTTGCTAAAGTCCAAGGATGAAGAATTCGAAAAATTTCAAGATTTCAAAGCAGAGGTAGAAAATCTTACAGAAAGAAGGATACAAGTAATGAGATGTGACAATGGAGGAGAATACACATCAAAGGAGCTCATAGCTTTATGTGAGGCTGGAATTAAGAGGGAGTTGATAGTTCCATATAATCTAAAGCAAAATGGAGTAGTAGAACGAAGAATCATACAATTGAAGCAAGTGTTAGAGCTATGTTACATGATCAAGACTTACCTCAATTTTTGTGGGCTGAAGCATCTAAAACCACTGTCTACATTCAAATCAAAGTCCTCACAGATCACTTGACAACATGGCTCTTGAAGAAGTATTCAATGGGAAGAAACCATGTGTAGACCATCTTTGGATATTTGGTTGCCCAGTCTACATTCACATTCCAAAAGATAAAAGAAAGAAGTTGGATCCTACAAGCATGAAAGGCATATATGTTGGTTATAGTAATTCTTCAAAGGCATATAGGATCTGCATAAAGGAGGGACACTGAATTGAAGTAAGTCGAGATGTGATGTTTGATTAAAGCATTGCATATAAGAAGTTTAAAGATCTTCCAATTGATTCTAATGATGAAGAACTACCTATATTTGAAGAATGTTCTAGGGAAGAAGAAGATTCCAATCATGAAGAAGAAGAACATCACAAGCAGTTATCAAAGTAAGAGAAATCACCCTAATCTAGCTGCCCTTGATTTCTCAATAGAGCCCACCCTTGAAAAGTGTGGCCTAGCCTTGTGTGCACAAAATGAGGAAAACAAATGGTTCATAGATAGTGGATGTTCTAGGCATATGACAGGTGACCAAAAGAAGTTCATCTCGCTAAACAAGAAGGATGGAAATGTGACTTTTGCAAGTGGATTTGCTAGAATTGTTGGAAAAGGCACAATGAATCTCGTAAATGGTAAAGGAAAAGCAAAAAATGCACTATTCATTGAAGGACTCAAGCACAATCTTCCAAGTGTCAACCAAATTTGTGACCAAGGACATGATATCATCTTTAGTGCCAAGGATTATGCGATAAGAAAGTATTCTTTAGGAAAACTTGTTGCGCACAAGCGATTGGGACAACTAAACTTTGATAATTTGGTGAAGATCAACAAACCTCAAGCAATGAGAGATATCCCCATAATTTCAAAACCTGAAAAGGTTATTTGTGCACCATATCAACATGGAAAGTAGACCAGGACCAGCTTCAATACAAAGTAATACTCATCATTAAAGCCCTTAGAAATCATTCATGCAAATCTATGTGGGCCAACCAGATCTCTACCTCTTAAAGGAGAAAGGTACTTTATATTTTCATAGATGATTATACCATAATGATGTGGGTATTTTTCATAAGTTAGAGGAACTAAAATGTTTTAAAACCTTCAAAGCAACAAATGAAATGAAAGTGAGTCAAAAATCAAATGTCTAAGGACAAATAGAGGAGGAGGATTTACCTTAGGGGAATTCAATGAATTATGTGAAAAACATGGAGTCAAGAAGGAACTATTTGTTGCTAGAACTCCTCAACAAAATGGAGTGGTTGAAAGAATGAACAGATCCGTAAAAGAGACTGCAATAACAATGCTATTAGCAGCTGATTTACAACCTAAATTTTGGAGAGAAGCAGTTGGGGTAGCAGTATATACTAAGAACAAGGCACAACTCGGAGCGAATAGTGACAAAACGCCATATGAATTATGGAAAGGAAGACTTGCTTCAATGAAATATTTTAGAATATATGGAAGTGCTTTATGAAGATCAATGATGACTCACTGTGAAAATATGGAAATTCCAAATCCTACTACAGCAACTGATAATATTTCTTCTATTTGTTAATTTACTAAAACAAATTATTTGCAGTTATCTATGGCAAATATCGAAATACATACACTACAATCTTCACAAATTAATTACTGGGGAAAAATAAATGCAAGGAAAATACTAGCACAACAATAACACATTAACACAGTTATTTTTGGACAATTGTCCTCGAAAAAACCCAATGTGGGAAAACCGGTGCAACAGATGAGGGTTTCTTTTATTATTCTTTAGCAAAATCTCATGTACAATCTACAGATAGTAGAATAGAAGAAGAATCATTGAGAGAAATTTTACATACAAATTTCTCCACTCCACAATGAATTTCTGACACCTGAGAGGACCTGTTGCCTTCATGCTAGTCACATTGCGTCACTCTCTGCATAGTGACTACGTTGTCCCTGCATCACTGCCTCTGCATGGGTGATCTATGTCCCTCTTCTGCACTGCCTCTGCATGGGTGATCTATGTCCCTCTTCTGCACTGCCTCTTCCTGTCGTTTCTTGCACTCCCGACTGTTGCTAATACCCTCTCTCTCTTACCTGCAACTCACCCTCTGATTCGATTTCCTCTTGCCAAACTTCAACCAATGTGAAAATCAATACTTGGGCAGCTGAGTATCTGCCTGGTGTGTCTTCCAAATGCCCATCAAAGTCCTTATAATCTTCTCGTTGAGTAATCAACGACCCATATTAGATTATAATCAATGGCTCAGATCATTTTGACTTGATCCTCGTCTTCTTCTAGAAGTTTCACCCCAACTTAATTAATACCCTTTAATTATTTTAATTTCCTAAGTTTAGACTTAGGCATCCATTAAAATTAATTAATTATTTTAATAAAACTTCCTTTAGGTGGAATATCCCAAAACGATTTCTTGTTATTCTTGAATACATGTGTCCTAGCCTCCCTGCAAATTTTGAGGCTTAGAGCACATCCAATGCTACCGGAAATCAACGCTCCCTCTTAGTGAGGAATGTGCTCTAGTAGTGCAACCCGCTAAAGCATCACCCTGCCTCTGTAACATCTACCTCTGCGTTGTTGATGTCTGACATCATTACCCACCAACTACTGTGCAAATGTTTCATTCGTGTTGCTGCTGACCCTGCACACTGTTGCCAATTACTGCATTTGCACTGCAACTCCCTCTCATTTGCTGCTGCAGCAACTGAGAAACTATATGTTTCTGCTATTGAAATGGGTTCTCTACCATACCCATTTGCTCCCTAAGTTGGATGAACTTAGCTCTTCCTAGAGCTTTTGTGAGTATATCTTCTACTTGATCTGCTGTGGGGACATACTGCAGTTGTATTGCCCCACGCTGGACACTGTCCCTGATAAAGTGCCATCTGATATCAATGTGTTTCGACCAATCATGGAATACTGGATTCTCAGAGAATTTGATACAACTTTGATTATCGTAGTAAACACTAGTCGCTTCCATCCTCTTCCTGAATAAACTCAAGCAATTTTCTAAGCCATATAGCTTTGCATGTAGCTGTGCTAGCCGCCATATACTCTGCTTATGTTGAGCTCAGAGCTACTGACTTCTGCTTCCTCCTGCACCAAGAGATCATTCCTAATCAAATGTTGAAGCAATACCCGAAGGTACTTTTCCGGTCTATTGAACTACTTGTCCAATCTGCATCTGTGAATCCGTTCAATTTGACATCATCTCCTTGGGTGTATTTCAACCCATATATGATTGTTCCACACACATATCTAGGAATGTGCCTAGCTATTGCCCAATGTACCCTTTTCGGTTCTACCATGAACTAAGGGTGCTGACCACGAAACAAATGTTCGGCCTAGTGTTGACTAGATACATGAGCGACCCAATGAGTTGTTTGTACAAGGTGGGGTCCACTTCCTTGTCTCCTGATGCATTTATTTCTTCCAGTTGGTGATCATAGGCATAGCCATGGGCTAGCAATCCTGCATTTTGAATCTCTTTAGAATCTCTGTAACATATCTTCCTCGCCCAAGGAATATCTCCCCATTCTTTATCGAAACTTCCAACTCTAGAAAATAATGCATCAATCCCATATCCTTCATGTCAAATTCTGCTTCAAGATTGTTCTTGCAGTGCTTTATGAACCTAGATGACCTTGTTAGAAACAAGTCATCTACATATAATACCATAATAAGTGGCTCATTCTTTACCATTAGATAGTAGAGATTGGGATCAACATCACATGAATCCCAATTGTTGCAAGTAACTATCAATTCGACCATGCCATGCTCTAGGTGCCTGCTTAAGCCCATATAGGGCTTTCTTTAACCTGCATACATGAGTTCTCTTTTCATGAGTCTCGAAGCCTTCAAGTTGTTCTGTATACACCTCTTTTGTTATCACCCCATTCAAGAATGTTGTCTTGACATCCATTTGGTGAATCTCCCATCCCATTTGGACTACTAGGGATATAACAGATCTAATAGAGGTATAACTAGCTATTGGGGCAAAGGTCTCCTCATAGTCTATTTTTTCCTTTTGTGCGTACCCTTTTGCCACAAACCTAGTGTAAAGTTTTGTAGATGTTCTATGCTAAGAGCAATTTCACTTTTCTGTCAACAATCATACAAGTAGTTAAGCAAAATGTAGATAGAACGTATAAGCAGATCTTACAGAAGACAAATCAGAAACAGGAAAAATGTGTGTGTTCGTTTCGGCGGTCAACAGGATGCTTCAACCAGCAAAGTCTCCTTTGGTCAGCCAGCCTAGCACGTGTCACAACAACCCTCCAACCAGTAGATGAGTCAACCCAAGTCAATTCTACAAAAGTCAACGCTGTCCTGAAAAGTCAACACAGGGGCAGCAAGCTAAAAGTCAATGCAGCAGCAAAACAGTCAACCCTTTGACCTCGATTTTTGTGCCAGCTAGTACGGCCTTCAAAAATCGAACCTTCCACCAATTTTCAGCGTGATTGGACCAAGCGTTGACCAAAGTCAACGCTGGTCAAACTTTCTGCGAAACCCTAGCAGCAGAAAATCCGTACAGTCTGTCCTCTTCGTCCTTCCCACGTGTGGCTGAAATTCGTCCTCCAGGTAGCTCGTACTCTTTAGAATGAGAGAGGAAGATGTGAGTTGTGTTGTGATGAAATTCTCTCCAACTTTTCCTGTATTTATATCCATCAAGGAGGGTGTGTGACACCTCTGTTGGGCATGTGAGCCTACATTACAAAAACTGGCCGACCTTGCACATATAATTTAT
>APFE030479839.1:9998-76662 GCA_000404065.3 Pinus taeda | reverse complement strand
AGTCCAGAGGTCCCAGACCTCACAAATCTTGATCCCAGATCAAGTGGTTGGATCATGCCATCCTAGATAGAGAGTACGGCAATCTCTGATGCGTTCATCAGTCTTTGCTAATAGTCTCTAGCTTTTCCACACCTCATTGGCCAAATGAGAGGTACTTCCCATGAGCCCTGAACTCAATGGGTAGGATGCATATGGGGCACAGATAAATGAGTGGCGAACCAGCTCAATAATCACAAGGGTGGGGCAGAAGCATTATGAGTGCTTATAGCTCCGAGAAGCTATCCCCAAAGCCCCCCAGGGCTCCCAGAGCTCATCGTCCAATAGGACCCACATCATAGGGTCTTTCCACGACACCAAGACTCTCACGGAAGGTTAGGAACTTGACCTTCCCCAGGGGCTTAGTGAGAATATCCGCGACCTGCTCATCAGTTCCTATATGATCGAGCCTTACGGCGCCTTGCTGTACCATATCCCGGATAAAGTGGTACCTGATATCAATATGCTTGGATCGGTCGTGGAACACAGGATTCTCAGTCATACGAATCCCACTCTGATTATCACAGAGTATCACAGTGGTATCTAGCACATGTTGGAACAGCTCACTAAAGAGCTTCCTCAACCAAACTGCTTCACAACAGGCCATACTAGCAGCAATGTATTCGGCCTCCGCGGTGCTCAAAGCCACCGACTTCTGCTTCCTGCTCATCCATGAGATCGAAGCAGAACCAAGATTGAAGCAGCATCTAGATGTGCTCTTACGATCCACCACACTGCCAGCCCAATCGGCATCAGTATATCCATGGAGTATCACACTCCCGGCAGTGTATCTCAGCCCATGGTTTATGTTGCCCCATGTATCTCAAAATATTCTTGGCACCAAAAATGATGAGGCTCAACCATCTGTTGACTCAAAGTGTTCATTGCAAAACATATGTCCGGACGGGTGTTCACTAAGAACATCAAAGCTTCTATGAGTTGACGATACTTAGTAGGATTCAGCGCTGCCACTCAACTTCTTAAAGTTGAGTTCCATTGGTGTCGACACAGACTTACAGTCCACCATCCCAAATCTTTCCAGAAGCTTCACAATATATTTTCCTTGAGAAAGGAAAATCTCTCCAGGTCTCTGCCAGACCTCCAGGCCTAGGAAATAGTGCATCAGTCCTAGGTCTTTCATCTCGAACTCAGCAGCAAGCTCCCTCTTACATTGATGAATGAGAGGGTCATCACTTGTCAGGAAGAGGTCGTCCACATACAGCACTAGAATGAGAGGCTTTCCTTCCACAACCTTGAAGTAAAGGTTTGGATCAGCATTGCTTCGAGTGAAGCCCAGCTTCATCAAGTAACTATCCATCCAAGCTCTGGGTGCTTGTTTTAACCCATAGAGGGCTTTCTTCAACCTGCAGACATAAGTGTCTCGATCTTGAACTTCAAATCCTAGAGGTTGTTCTACATACACCTCTTCCTTTATTGCACCATGCAGAAAAGCGGTCTTGACATCCATCTGATGAAGACTCCATCCTTGCGTAGCAGCAAGGGCTATGATGGATTGGATGGTGGCATATCGAGCCACAGGTGCAAATATATCGTCATAGTCAATTCCTTCCTTTTGAGAGAAGCCACGGGCAACAAATCTTGCCTTAAACTTTTCAGCACTCCCATCAGATCCATGTTTAATCTTGTAGAGCCATTTAGCGGTGACAACAGATTTTTCCTTCCGTCTCGGGAACACATCCCAGACATCATTCTTCATAATAGCCTCATATTCTTCATGCATAGCATCCTTCCAGACTTGATGCTTGATGGCTTCCTCGAAAGATCCAGGTTCGGATTGTACAATAGTACTCATGGCAGCTAGATACCGTTGGAATCTACACGGCTTCTTGCTTTCTCGGAATGTCCCCCTTGGGGCAGCATGACCCTCAGCATCTTCGAGGGTGTCCCTGAGCCATGATGGCCTCTTTCCTAGAGAAGGGGAAGGATCAATAGGGTCCATTGGCCCTTCAACATCAGGCATAGTCTCATCCTGGGGTTCTTCCAGATTTCCAGGTCTTTCTTCATGATTTTCTTCAGATCTAGGAAGATCTACTACTTTCTTCAGGGAAGCATCTTCGTCAAAAGTGACATCATGGTTTATCTCTACTTCCCTTTGACCAGGTACATAGACTCTATATTCCTTAGAAGTCTCACTGTAGCCCACAAACATTCCTTTCTTCCTAGTAGCATCCAGCTTACTTCTCTTTTCTTTCGGCACATGAAAATAGACAGGACATCCAAAAATTCTAAAATGTGAGACATCAGGTTTCTTACCAGAGAAAACCTCTTCGGGAGTTTGGAGTCCAAAGCGGAATGAGGGCATCGGTTTTGAATGTACACAGCAGTATTTGCAGCTTCTCCCCACAGAAACTTTGGTAGACCCTGGTCACATAGCATGGCACGGGCAACTTCCACAATAGTCCTATTCTTGCGTTCAGCAACACCATTTTGCTCAGGAGTATAAGCAGTGGTAGTCTCCCTCTTAATGCCAGCTTCTCTGCAAAAGTCTTTGAACTCATTTGACTCATATTCAGTGCCATTGTCAGTCCTCAAAATCTTGATCTTCTTTCCGGTCATATTTTCCACCAAGGCTTTTGAAGGTACGGAACCACATGAAAGCCTCTCCTTTCTTCTTCAAGAAGTATATCCAGGTTTTGCGAGAGAAGTCATCAGTAAATGTCATATAGTAAGAACATCCCCCCAGGGATGTTACAGGCAACATACCGGAAAGATCAGAATGGACCAGTTGCAATATCTCAGATGTCTTTGTGACACTTGAGGGGAAAGGTCCCCTTGTATGTTTTCTTTCAGCACAGCCCTTACATACACCTTCATGATTATTTCCAAAATCAGGCATCCCTGTCACCACCTTCCTTGCTTCGGGAAGAGCCTTGTAATGAAGGTGTCCAAATCTTCGTTGCCATAGTTCGGTTTGACGGATAGTATCACAAGTCATAGCTCCCAACGGACTCCCTCCAACCTGGTAGAGTGTACCAACTCTAAAACCAATTGAGATAGCTTCCTTGAAGCTCTTCTTCCACATGAGTACCTTTCCATCAGAGAAAGTTACATTGAATCCTTTGTCTTCCATGGCAAATACAGACACAAGGTTCTTCTTCAATTTGGGTACATAGAGTACATCTTGTAGACGGAGGACTTGTCCTTGAGACAAGTGGAGGGTCACAGTCCCGGTCCCTTTCACAGGATAAGTGGCATTATCCCCAAGGATAATTTCTAGATTAGTATCCCTTTCAACCATGTCAGAAAGTGCTTCCTTGAATCCGGTGATGTGTCTTGACTCTTGAGGCACCACTATCGATTAGCCAGACATCCATAGTGTCGGGCGGAGATGCAGCTGAGAGAGCAGATACTAGAATATACTCATTTCTTTTATCAACAACATTAGACTCCTCATACCTGGTATTTCTGGTCCTTTTAGAAGGTTGATTGTTTCCTCCAAAGTGAGCCTTCCTCTTTCCTTTGGATTTGTCATTTCTTCGATTCCCATTCCTTCGGTTGTTGTTGTTATCGTCACTATCGGGAGAATCCTTCTTGAAGGGGCATTCTCTAGCATAGTTTCCAGTCCTATGGCAGGAACATTTACCCTTCTTCTTTTGAGTCTTAGTCCTTCCTTTGTCCTTGGAACCACCAGAGTTCTTCTTTCGGGAATGAGCAACATAGGCAGCATTTCTTTCATTATCAAATTCCTTCATCCTTGTTTCTTCTTGCATACATCTAGACAGAAGCTCATCAAAGTTAGGAATGGTATTATTGTTGAGAATGGTAGTTGTGAATACTTGCCATTCATATGGAAGTCCTCCAAGTGCGGTGAGAACCATCTCACGATCAGCTATTGTCTCCCCAATAGTTAGCAGATTGTTCCTGGTTTCGGTCAACTTCATAAAGAAAGTTTGAATAGACTCGTCTCGGCCCTTCTTCATATTCTTCAACTTGTTCTTAAGGAATAGCACTTGGTTCACATTGTTTACTCGGAACATAAGTATCAGTTTGTCATACATTTCCTTGGATGTGCCTAGTTCAGATATGTAGGCAACCAGGCTCTTATTTATGGATTCCCTGATCAGCAGCTTTGCTCTGATTTCTCCCTTCTTATACTTGTTTCTAACAGCAGCAGAGGCATTTGATGGAGGTTCTTGAATCTTCCTTGTCACATGATCTAGGAGATCATGATCTTCCAATTTGAGATCTAATAACATCTTCCAGGCATGGAAGTCATCACTTCCAGTCAACTTGTCATTCTCCCTGAATTCAAGCTTAGTGGAATCCATTTCCTTCAATGATGATTGCTATAGATAGAGTTTGTCTTCACCTCAGCTCTGATACCATGTAAAGTTTTGTAGATGTTCTATGCTAAGAGCAATTTCACTTTTCTGTCAGCAATCATACAAGTAGTTAAGCAAAATGCAGATAGAACATATAAGCAGATCTTACAGAAGACAAATCAAAAACAGGAAAAATGTGTGTGTTCGTTTCGGCGGTCAACAGGATGCTTCAACCAGCAAAGTCTCCTTTGGTCAGCCAGCCCAGCATGTGTCACAACAACCCTCCAACCAGTAGATGAGTCAACCCAAGTCAATTCTACAAAAGTCAACGCTGTCCTGAAAAGTCAACGCAGGGGCAGCAAGCTAAAAGTCAACGCAGCAGCAAAACGGTCAACCCTTTGACCTCGATTTTTGTGCCAGGTAGTACGGCCTTCAAAAATCGAACCTTCCACAAGTTTTCAGCTTGATTGGACCAAGCGTTGACCAAAGTCAACGCTGGTCAAACTTTCTGCGAAACCTTAGCAGCAGAAAATTGTACTGCAGCTCAGTCGTACGGTCTGTCCTCTTCGTCCTTCCCACGTGTGGCCGAAATTCATCCTTCAGGTAGCTCGTACTCTTTAGGATGAGAGAGGAAGATGTGAGTTGTGATGTGATGAAATTCTCTCCAATTTTTCCTGTATTTATATCCATCAATGGGGGTGTGTGACACATCTGTTGGGCATGTGAGCCTACATGACAAAACTGGCTGACCTTGCACATATAATTTATTAAGAATAATAAATTCAAAATATAAGTTCTGCTCATCGGATTAAGACTATTTTTATATGGATTTTACACCTCTCAGAAAGAGGAATCCAACAAAAATATTAGCCTCTTAATCTGAGCATCAGAACATGGAGTTTGGACCTAGTTGTCCAAATTTAACACCTAGCCTTGTACTTCTTTATACTGCCATCTGCAACATACTTGATCTTGTAGATCCACCTTGATCCTACAACTGATCTATCCTCTAGTCTAGGTACCACTTCCTAGACATCATTCGTCATGATAGAACTATACTCTTCTACCATGGAATCCACCCAAACTTGGTGTTGTACGGCTTCCTGAAAACTGGAGGGTTCTTCAACCTTTCCTACCAGGGCTTGGTACCTGTGAGGCTGTCTATGCTGCCTCTTATTGATTTTAGGAGCTCCGACAAACTCCTCTGTGTTCCTCAACGTCTGTCGTAGTTCCCTGTTGGTTCTACCACTGGTGGTGGGAGGCTCAATCAAATCCTCCTCCTATTCCTTTTGTTCCATCTGTTGAGAACTGCTTGAATCTCCTACTCTTGAGGAAATATTGGTGTTGGTTACAGTACTCGATCCTAATATTCGTCCTCCTACTTATCCTTCATGTTGCCCCTGCTACGGTTGGACTAATGGAACATCTGCTGATTGATCTTTTGCTGGCATCTCTCAAGATTTTCTGAAAGCTCTATCTTCCATGAACTTTGCATCTCGCCTTACTACAATTTTCCTGTTGCTTGGAATGTAGATTTTGTATGCTTTTGAGGTCTCATTATACCCTACGAGGTACCCCTTTTCTACAATCTGATCCAGCTTACTTCTCGTCTGGAATGTGACAATATGCGACACTTTCGAATATCCTGAGATGACTCACATTCAGCTCTTTCCCTGTGAAGACTCCTTCAGGCGTTTTCTTCCCTAATGCTCTATGAGGAGTTCTGTTCTAGATATATACCGTTGTGTTGCATGCCTCTACCCGTAAGAATCTAGGCAAGTCTTGGTCATGTAACATATCCTTTGTTACCCCGACAATTGTTCTATTCTTCCATTCCTCTACTCCATTCTGTTGTGGATTTATGGCACTGTCCACTCTCTTTTGATGCCCTCCTTTGCGCAAAAATCTGTGAAGTTTTTATCTGTATATTCTCCACCATTATTTGAACGCAATACCTTTATCTTTTTCCATGTCATGTTTTCTACGAGGGCCTTAAACTCTCTAAACCAATCAAAAACCTCATCCTTGGTCTTTAAGAAATAGATCCAGGTTTTTCTAGAGTGATCGTCAATAAAGGTGACAAAGTACTTGCCACTACTAAGAGCTTTTGTGGACATCGGGCCACAAATATCTGTGTGTATCAATCCCAACATGCCTCTTTCTTTGTTGTGACTTCTGGGAAAAGTTGCCTTAGCGTATTTCCCTAGTACGCATCCTCTGTATACATCATCATGCTTAGTACTAAGGACTAGAAGTCTTGTAACAATCTCTCTGAGCATCCTCAATGCTCCATGGTGTAAGTGTCCCATTCGGCTGTGCCATATTTCATTCAACTCCTTTTCACCGTTATGATTTCTACCTATAAGTGCCATTGGAGATTCAAGCTGCAACCTATACAATCTGTTGCTTCGAGCTCCAATTTGTCTCTTCTTCTTCCAGCTGGGATGTTTGACATACACCTTCCTTCCAATGAAGTATACATTGTACCCCTTGTCCTGTAATTGGGACACTTAAATCAAATTCATTCCTAACCCCATCACATACAACACATTGGCAGCTCTTATGTTGGTTCCTAGTTCTGTCGGAAACACTATGGTGTCTCTCCCTACTGGATTTCGTTCTGTTTCCCATATTGATCTAGAATTCCATCTGCTCTTCTTAATGGCTAGAGAAGTACTCTCGTACTCTAGTCATGTGAGCTAAATCCCTGCTATCAATATACCAAACACCTGTTGATGTTGAACTTGACAAACATGCGAATTCTTCCTCCAATCTAGAAGATAATACATCTTGAATATCCATGTTGTTCCGTGCTATTCTCCTTCTCAACGTTGTACTTACTATTGCAAGACACTTCACTTTAGCTGGAGATCGTATCTGCAAGGAAACAACGTAGCTCCCTTCTGTGTCTGGAAAGCTTCGATATGGAGAATCGAATTTCTCTGTTGACTCACTCAGAGAAATTGATCTCACTCGAAACTTCCACCTCTTTGGCCCAAGAACTGCGTTGCCTTTTGGGGTTTTGAATTGCTACCTCTATAGTAAATTCGAACCCCCTCTTCCTTTCTGCTCTGAGCTCTCCTGCTCACGATCTGTGCTTTGATACCATGTGAAAATCTGGAAATTCCAAATCCTACTACAACAACTAATAATATTTATTCTGTTTGTTAATTTACTAAAACAAATTATTTGCAGTTATCTATGGCAAATATCGAAATATATACACTGCAGTCTTCACAAATTAATTATTGCGGAAAAATAAATGTAAGGAAAATAGTAGCACAACAATAACACATTAACACAATTATTTTTGGACAATTGTCCCCGGAAAAACTCAATGTGGGAAAACTGGTGCAGCAGATGAGGGTTTTTTTAATTATTCTTCAGCAAAATCTGATGTACAATCTACAAATAGTAGAATATAAGAGGTATCACTGAGAGAAATTTTACAAACAAATTTCTCCACTCCACAGTGAATTTCTGACACCTAAGAGGACATGTTGCCCTCACGCTAGCCACACTGTGTCACCCTCTGCGCAGTGATTGCGCTGTCCCTGCATCACTACCTCTGCATGGGTGATCTGCGTCCCTCTTCTACATTGCCTCTTCCTGCCGTTTTTTACGCTCTCGACTATTGCTGATACCCTCTCTCTCTCACCTGAAACTCACCCTCTAATTCGATTTCCTCTTGCCAAACTTCAGCCAGTGAGAAAATCGAGCAACTGAGTATCTGCTTGGTGTGTCTTCCAAATGCCCATAGAAGTCCTTATAATCTTCTCGTTGAGTAATCAACAACCCAGATTAGATTCTAATCAATGGCTCGGATCATTTTGACTTGATCCTTGTCTTTTTCTAGAAGTTTCACCCCCAGCTTAATTAATACCCTTTAATTATTTTAATTTTCTAAGTTTAGACTTAGGCATCAAAAATAATTAATTATTTTAATAAAACTGCCTTTGGGTGGAATTTCCCAAAATGATTTCTCGGTATTCTAGAATACATGTGTCCTAGTCTTCCTGCAAATTTTGAGGCTTAGAGCACATCCGATGCTACTAGAAATTAACACTCACTAGGCAAGTTTGATTCTCGAGCTGATGAAGGCATCTTTCTTGGATTCTTTACAAGAAGAAGGCATACAAATGCTACAACAATCAATTGCGAGAGATAGTTGAAAGTATTGATGTAAAGATTGATGAAGTTTTTCTTGAAAAGGAAGTTGAAATTAGTGGAGAAGATCCTATCCTTGGAGATCCGGAAGAAGAAGCTGCAAAAGAAGAAAAAGAGCCAGAAAATCAAAAGGAACCATCTCAAACTCCATCAAGGGTAAAATTTGTTCAAAAACATAATCCAGAAGATCAAATTATTGGTGATGTAGATGATGGAATACAAACTCGAAGAAAGATGACAAATACACCAAAAAAGAATGGCATTGCCTTACTATCCTTGAAGTAGCTTTTGTTGAAGCATTCTTGAATATTTTATGAGGCAACATTGTAGACTTGCTGGAGTATTCTCTTGAAGCATTGTTGAAGACATTTTGAAGGCCCTTTTTGAAGTAACTTTTTGACTTGACCAAGTTGGAGCTTGAGAAATTGAAAGGATTGGAGTCCTTATTTGACCAAGTTGGAGCTTGGAAGTTGTTGAGAGGATTGGAGTCCTCATTTTGACCAAGTAGGAGCTTGAATCTATTCAAGGCTGGAGCCTTGAAAAAGTCAAAGATATTATTATACAGGTTGGAGCTTGATTTGTTGTACAAGAGGATTGGAGTTCTCACTATTTTGACCAATAATTTTATTTTTTGTTTGATCTCTTGAGTTCTGGTCTTTTTTTGTGATATAAATCTTTACTGGCATAAAATAACAATTGAAAGAAATACTGATTCAGCCGCCCCTCTCAGTATTTCCAACAATGTGTTGAAACTTTTATGGATTGAACATCTTTGCAAGATTATGATCAAGTTTCCATTAAGGGACCTTAATATAGGTTCCATGCATTTTATCTCCAATTTGATTGAAAATCGCCAGGGTTTGTGTAGAGAAACCTTCTCATAAATTTCTCTTTCTCAAAAATTCTTCCATCAGTCCTTTCCTATAGCCTTTGCCTTAGACTCCATTAGCTCCCTTAATTGAGAAAGTATAGTCCAGTATTGTGTCAATCCTCTTAAAATACAAAATTTAAAACCCTAAATTTTATTTTTTAAATGTTTTCTAGGGTAAATTAGGGTTAGGTTATGGAAAAATCTGCATTTTATAGCATAAATTACTAAATTAGAAAAGCACCAATATCATTTTTCATGCATTTTCCAGCCATCAATTAGGGATGACGTTTAGGGTTTTTATTGTTGTTTTATGTGTTTTCAGCCATTGAAATTTGTTATAATTTATTCCTAGTTTATTCATTAAATAGGCCTTGTTTCCTATTGTCTCTTATCAATTTTAGGCTATTTTTGCATTTCTGTTATAAATTTTGCATGTTGTAATTGTGCTATTAGAAACCCTAGCTTATAACAACAATTGGTAATTTCAAGGTAGCATGTGTTTGGGAACCCATTTGAGCTTCTTCAAGAATTACAAAGCCCTCTAGATTTAGCCATAGGGTCCTTTGAACTTGATATCTTGGAGTTATATCTCATCTCACCCAAAACCTTATTAAACACTATCCTTGGCTGATTTTATTAGCAGAACCCTTAGGGGGTATTTAGTCTAGTAACGCTTGGGTTATTAAATCCATAAAGATTTGTTGAGTAAGCCTCTCTTGTGGGGATAATATCCAACCGCAAAATAGCAGGTGAACAATTGCTAAAGTGACAGTGGTGACTGATTGCATTGTTACTCATAATCTAGAGATCTTAGTGAGACTTTGCACTATGGTGATAAATTTTGCCGTAACAATCCCCTTTCCTAGGAGCTCAATGGAACATTGGTTATGAAACTTGCTTCCTAACTCTAACATGATAGAAGAGAGAAGCAATTAACACTTGGGTGTATGCCAATGACCTCTAGAGAAGTGCTCCACTCAAAAGGCACATAAGTTTCCACTCAAGGTTGTGCTCCTAATGTTACATGGGGATGCACTCTATCGGGTAGGGGATACACCCATGTTTCTTGCATTTATGACATGTAATTAAATGTGGGATGTTTCTCTATGTTCCCCTCAAGGAGATGTAGAATGGAATATTTCGATGTAGAATGGGACATTTCAAAAGAAATGGATGGTGTTTCCCTTTTGTGGAGAAAGCTTGGGCACTCACCCCTGCCCTTTCCTTGAAAAGAGGGCTTCCAGAATGCCACCCTACAATTGTTGCCCAATGACCTTAGAAAACATATAAAAAACATAAAAAATAAAATCCATAAGATAGATTAAAATGCCAAAGCCACAAAGATGCAACTCTTCATAAAGAGTCTAAGGCACATTCCAATTTCTTGTGTTCATATTTGTGACTAGTCATTGTTTCATATTTATAAAGTCTCCTTTTTTAAAAGGATTTTGGATGGGGTACCCAACATTTCCATGACATTTTCTAAAATTTTGGGGCAAGTCTCGACATATACCCTGGACGTGTTTCCCTGTTCCTGCACCCCCACTGGCCAGGAACTTGATGGAACAACGTATGCTGTTAGTGAACAAAATGGTCAAAATTAATCATCCAGGAGTTGTCTTAGTGATTTTTAACGAGTATTACTCACCCCCTGCACCTGTCCACTTTAACAAATGCACCAGTAGCAACCACACGAAAATTATTCTCACAAAATATGTGAAAAGAATCCTGGTAACGTTGGTTTTAATTTTGAAGTGTACTCTATTTCAATGCCGAAAACCATCTCCATTGGTTTTGGTGTCATAACTATTGTTGCAAAAGACTGCAAACCAAGATATGCTATTGTTGCCACTCAACTTCAGGTTGGTAATTTTATATTTGTAAAGTTTTGGCAGTTTAAAGTCTGTCAAAGCGTCCTCTACAGCAATAAAACACAACCTAAGTGAAGGTGACTAAAAATGACATAATATGTATGCTCTTCTGATTTACAAGAGCAGTAACAAAGAAAACTCTAGAAAACCAAAAAGCAGGCTTTGTACTGGAAAGGAAAATTGAATATTCTAATATCTGATAGCTCGATAAAAAAGGAAAACGGCTAGAGCAGTAGTATTTCTATGATATAGCTCAACAAAGAGGTTTTCTCTGTAGCTTGGCCTTTTACGATTGTTTTCCTTGTATAGCTGCTCCAGTTATTAGCCATCGTGTTTGCCACAGAACCTCTGTTCTGCATGCTCTGTGGATCTCTTTTTATCAAACCATGGTCGGAAGGTAAACCTATCTTTAGCATTCTTTAATATCACAACCCAAAAGGTACAAGTTAGCAGGTGATCCACTCTATTTTGTAGATGCATCGAATAGATTGTTACACAATTGTAGTTTTAATTGCACACTTTGAAACCTCAGTAAGCATTTGAAAGCTATCCTTGCATTTCCCCATGGCAATTATTGAGCCTAGTGCCTAGAAAAGAAAAACATAGAACGAACTGATGTCGGCTCTTTTATTACATGCTTCCACTCACACGTGAATATAATTTGCTTCAAATTGTTTTTGATTTGTTCTTGCAGCCAATACTATGGGAGATTCAAATCTTATTGCTGCGAGGCCTACAACATCCTGAGAAAATCCAGTAACCTCATCCTGAATTTATTCCATTTAATGGCTGGAGCAAGCATTCCTGCTATTGCATCTGATCCTGAGAAAGGGATTCTTAAGGTCTGTAGAACTTAATCTAATACTCTCCCTTTGATTTATTTTTAGGTGGAGCTTGGAAAGTTCTTGTCTTTTATGGAAAAACTTACGAACAAAATTGATATTATGAGCAGCTTCAAGAAAAGTTCCGTTTGGATTTGGATGATGAGGATGCAATACAGTTCTTCCAAACCCTTATTAATGAGAGTGTTAGCGCTTTATTCCCTCAAATGGTGGAGACAATTCATAGATGGGCTCAGTATTGGCGTTAAAGATGGAGGATATACGTATTGTACAGATGTAAATCCATATCATTTCCATCAAGAACTTGTCTTGTTCAATTGAAAAATTGTGTCATCTGCATCAAGGATTCACATTAGATATCATTATTGATAATGTTATGGTGATATTTCCAAGGCGAATGGCAGACCTGCATTATTTGTACCTCATTCTGTCATCCCTGTAGAACATCAGCGTTGGAGTACTGTTGACGAACATAATATTTAATTGATTTTATGTTATCTGAGTTATCATAAATGTGCATTTTTAGAACAGGAGATTCAGGAAATGGTTGGATTATCATTTTATCGGTGTATATAGAACCCGAAGCTCAGAGAGAAACACTTGGATGGTCAGTTCGTAGGTGAAAGAGCTTCTGATGTAATTTCATTGAAGCATAAAGTTGATTAAAATTTATATTGTGTTATCTTAGAAAGGTGGAATAACCTAAAATACTTGGACTCTGTATTAAGAAATTCCTTTGGTGTATATTTTTCCTTGCAAGAAATACATCTTAGTTTCTTGGTATGTTATCTTATTCTAAAAGACTTATTATCTAAGAATATGTTGGAAGGAGTCCTGATTTAATTTTAAGTTAGTTTTACATATTATTTTCTGAAAAGATCCACAAATTATAAATTATTTTTTTTTGGTAAATAAATGCATCATAATTTATGTTACTGCTGCAAAGAGAGATAAAAAGACACAGATTGGTGATTTTTAGGTTCAGATCGAGGATCCTAAACAAGTCTTTCCAGGAAACAACATATTAAACTACCACGTCGATATTGTTGAAATTATGGGTAATTTTCGCTTAAGGCCATGTGCCGACCCACCGACCCACTACTTGGTGTGCTGAGGGTTTAATAACCATACATATTAATAAGTTACACTTATTATTGATGATTAGGTCGGCGTAATCACTTTGCGGGGTAGTGTGGTGTATAAATATTTTTGTTAATAGATAGGTATGTCTATTTTGGAATAGGATTTATAGTATTTTAATTTAATTATCAATAATTATGAGGTGGATGCTAGGGATTTAACTTTATTACACAAATCAATGATTGATACTTATCTCCAAAATAGTTATGACCTTATTTCCTTTTTAATTAAATTGATTAATTATAAATATTTTCATTAATAGATAGGCATGTCTATTTTGGAATAGGATTTATAGTATTTTAATTTAATTATCAATAATTATGAGGTGGATGCTGGGATTTAACTTAATTACACAAATCAATGGTTGATACTTATCTCCAAAATAGTTATGACCTTATTTCCTTTTTAATTAAATTGATTAATTATAAATATTTTCATTAATAGATAGGCATGTCTATTTTGGAATAGGATTTATAGTATTTTAATTTAATTATCAATAATTATGAGGTGGATGCTAGGGATTTAACTTTATTACACAAATCAATGATTGATACTTATCTCCAAAATAGTTATGACCTTATTTCCTTTTTAATTAAATTGATTAATTCAAAAAAAATGTCATATGAGCAAGCGTGATATGAAGTGAGTTATGGTTTTTTGATAAATCATGGTATTGACCCATTGTATTGTAACAAAGTCTATTTATAGATTAAGAATCTCTATTGTAAAGTGAGGATAAATCTCCATGGTTAAGAATCTTGTTCCATATTTTTTTAAATGTATATATGTTTAACTTACACATCAATTATTTTTAAAATAAAGTTATAATTTAGTTAATTTTTTATGATTTTTTCAATTTTAGAAGCTTGGAATGTATCATGGACTAAGTTTTTTTGATGTTGATACGGATTGATGTATATCAGCATTTACCAACAATTAGTGTGTTAGTAATAGTGTAATGGAACCTTTGAAATTTCCCTCTTTTTATGGATGATAGTTCTTTGTTATGGAATTGGTTTTCCTTCTTCAAGTGATACTATGATATGGGTCAATCTAAGTATGAAAAGTATTAAATTTTGTTACGATCCTACTTCTTTTTTACTTACTTGGATTAGGGTCTTGTAGAAGTGTTCCTCAGATCTTCCACCTCTTGTTATTTCAATGTGGTATTAGAGTTATCATGGACTCCTTTTGTTCAACATTTTTCAAGTTTGAAGAAAGGTTTTCCAACACTCTTTTTTTAGGTAAGTAGAACTCTACCCTTTCTAACTCTAATTCCTTCCAATTTTCAGTGTTTTTTGGGTTCTCCTAGTGAATTTGAGGGATATGCTTTGTAGTACATGTTGGAAATCCTGAGAGGGGGGTGATCAATATTTCTCTTACGATTAGTTCATTTATCTTTTGCAGAGCATTAATTTATCTTCAACATTAGATTAAAACCACAAATTAATGGTGCAAATAATAAAAACAGTAGACACTGAAATTTTAGGTGGAAACGCTTCCTAGAGAAAAACCACCGAACGCTTCTCTAATAATTTTTATGAGTACATCAATGCTTCAGCTCTAACTGAAAGGGAATCCCCAACTCCTAAGTATGCTAGAAAAACGTTCAATTTTCTAGCTCCAACTGGAAAGACACTCCAATGCTTTGGTTTTATTAGTTGTTACTGATAGGATGCTCCAACACCCTTGCAAGCTCCAATTTTCCCTAGCACTACCCTATCACCCTAAAAATGATAATAAATGAGACCAACTATTGTGGGCTCTTGTACTAGGGATAATGACCTAATTACAATGATTTTCAACAAAAACCCCTTACTACCAATGTGTTTCAAATGTATGATGAAAGTCCTTAAAACCATTACTGGAGAACAATAATAAAACTCTCACAATAAATCCTTACTGCTGGACAACACTTCAACTGATAAGAGAAATGCATAATACTGTTGAGAATTAATCAATTGTTTCCATATTAATAATCAATGTACCTAATGCTGACATTGTCCGTACTACTTGTTTTGTTTGAAGCTTGACTTGTTTGTTAAATAAAGATGACAACGTTAGCCTACTGTTGTAACCAAACAAACCTTCAATTACTACTAATACTCAAAATGATGATGAACTCTAAGCCTCACTACTACAAAAGTAAAACCCTTATTGTTTGACAATGACCACGATAAGATTGCTCTAGGATTGCCAAACTGAAACCCTTAATTATTGTAGCAAAAGGAATATGATAATGAAACCTTGATGATGAGACTATTGTAAGCAAATTCCTTACTACCACTAAAAGTAATCCTTTGCACATATTCAACTTTTGATGACAACTTAATCTATGATTTGGACATACCTCAACTAGTTATGGTTTTTCACAAAAGCCTCCAAAAGATGATCACTGTAGAATGCATGGAGATTGAACTCTTGATGTTTCACAAGTCACAAAACATCACAATGGGCTCATCAACCTTCCCCTGTAGATCCTGCAACATTTGTTTCATCCAGGGGACTTGAGTACAACATGTTGTTGTGGCTATACATTCTTCCTCTGTTATAGGTAAGGACACTGGAGACTATTTCTTACTTGACCGTGACACAAAACATCCACCAAAGTAAAAGGTTGCTCCATCGATGCTCTTGCGATCATCAATGCAACTTGCCCAGTTTGCATCAATATAAGTTGTAATAACCAATTCATTCCCTTTAGGATACCATATACCATATCAATTGTCCCTTTGAGGTCTCTGAAGTGTTGAAAAATCTAAGGCAGCTTAGTTAGGGCATTTAAATTTGATTTCTCTTTAACTTCGATAGATGCTTGTGATTCCTTTAGTAAATTATTATTATTATTATTATTATTATTATCTCTTTGACCGTCAAACAACTACCAAAAACATGAATACAAATAGACATCAAATGTAGGTACTTAGAGAGGATAAAACCTATATGGAGGGGAAAAACCCTCTTCCACTAGTAGATTCAAATTAGGTTGAGACAACCTAAAATTTTGACCAAGACATGGAGTGACTCCATCCACCAAGTCAACTATTGGCACAAATTTATTCATATCAAATCTAATTATAACTCGACTCCTTTGCAACTTATGAAACTGGCCTTTTGAAACTCGACTCTTGCATGTATTCTTGTAATCCTTCTTTAACGTACTCATTCCTTCACCTTCTTTCATAAATAACTTCCTTTTGCCTTTATGAACGTCTTTTCTCAAGAGAAATTGTGGATCGAATTCGATTGTTGTTGCATCTCATCTCGCAAGATCGAATGCTCCTTTATATATAGTCTTCTTGCAAGGTGGACATGTCCCTTCATGACGCTGACTAGACTTGTTGAGGAGGCCAACATATCAACTACTTTTGAGGTTAACTTGAAGAATAGACAAGCTAGCATATAGGAGAGGGCACTAACTTGGTGGAGGAATTTCCTTTGACACAATAATTTACTTCTTTTACTTTAATACAATACAAAAATCCTAGAGCACTCAATGGGTGCATTTGAGCCATTGACCATTGACCCAAGCATGAAACCCATGCTTTAATAAGTCAATTTACTTTAACAATATTTTTTCTTTCTTTCTTTTGACAAATAATTATGAAGACCAACGCTAGTTACATTCTTCAACATGAAGATCATTTTTACAGCAAGGACATGCGATTATTTTGGTGTTGCTTGGAATTTTGCAACCTCTCCAACTGTCTACATTATTTTTGGTCTAGAAGCTACCACATATAGTGGGCTACCAATCATGGATCTGTATAATCTCTTGTCAACTTCCTTAGATTCATCATCCTTACTTAGCTTGCATCCTGTCTCCATGGGAATGCTAATTGGTTTTCAATCTTCCATTCAAAATTTCTTCAACATGTATTGGATGTACTTTGATTGAGATATGGATATTCCATGTTCTTTCTAGGAAATCTAAAGTCCCAAGAAGAAATTTAATTCTCCAAGTAAGGATATCTTGAACTCCTTTTGCATGTCATTGAAAAATTTCTTACTTAACCTATCATCATCACTGCCAAAAAGGATATCGTCCACATATACTACTTCCATCATCAAGCTATCTTGTTCGATCTTAATATATAACTTGTTTTCGGCACTTACTCTTCTGAAACCTTGCTTCGACAAATATTTATCCAAGTAGGCATACTATGCTCTTGGGATTGCTTGAGACCATAAAGTGCTTTGTTTAACATGAAAACATTGTTTCTTATCAGTAAGCATAAATCCTTCAAATTGCTCTATGTAAGTTTCTTGTTCTAATTCTCCATTCAAGAAGGTTGATTTGACGTCCATTTGATATACTTTGATCTTTCTGGAGCAAGCATAGGCCAAGAACATTTAGATGAATTCCATTCTAGCCATGAGAGTGAATGTCTCTTTGAAATCAATTCCCTCCACCTGTGCATATCCTTTACAAACCAATCTAGCTTTATTCCTAGTAACCTATCCATATTCATTCATCTTATTCCTAAAGACCCATTTTGTGCCTATGGCATTTTTGTCTTTCTTTCTTGGCACCAGTTCCCATGTGTCATTCTTTTCAACTTGATCAAGTTCTTCATTCATGGCCTTGACCCAATGCACATCATTACTAGCTTCATCAAAATTGCTAGTCTCAAAGGTGGATAACAAGGAAAAATGTCTTTCTTCTGCCACATGTTCTTGATGCCTTCTTCTGGTTCGAATTCCTGCACCTATGTCTCCAATTATATGTTCTAACAAATGACTTTTTTGGTACCATTTCTTAGGTTCTTTTTGTTGGAAAATGTAACTAGTTTCAATCTTCGTAATTGTCATTGTACTCATGCCATTATGTATATCTTATGTTATAAGAAAAATAAGAAAAATATTATTTCAAGCATGGGTTTCATGCTCTATTTGTATTGGTAAACTAGTTTAAGCATACATTTCATGCTCCTAGGGTTTGTCAAGTCAAAAGAATATTTTTCTTGAGTCAAAAGAGTCTTTATCGTTTGTATAAGACCATATTGGGCAAGTTGTAACATATAAAAGATATTGTTTGGAGTATAAAAAGTCAATATGAGCCTCCAAGCACAAGTCGACTTAGAAGAGGCTATTTGACCTCTTGAAAAGCATATATAGAGGAGATTCAATTCATTTTTTAGGACACGCTTCTCATTAAGGAAATTTTGAGGTCTAAAATCGACCTCCTAAGAAAAATGTACAACCAAAATAAACTTTACAAGAACCAATAGGATTCAAAATGATGATGTCAACCATGGGGGGTGATTCACCATTTTTCATGTATTTCTCATTTTTCGTGTAGCAGGATCCATTGAAAGTATGCAACATGGGTACTCCTTGGATGATGAATCAAATTTTGCATCCAATGAGTGTTGCTGCTCAAAATTTGAGTAAACCCATAGGGAGATAAGTTGAAAATATGAGTTGAAAAAATAGTTTTTATTTTTATTTTTTCCCTCTAAAATTTGATGATGTAATCTAATCTTATTTTACTATTTCTACTATTATTTTATAATTTCCTTAGGAGGCCCATTTTAGACCTCAAATTCCCCTAATGGAAATGTGATCTTAAGCAAGAAAAGCAAAACAAGAAGAGCAAATGAGACTAGAAAACAAGAGGCTAAAAACATGACCTTTTTGCTCACACGTGCATGGATTAGGGTTTTTATAATATTATAGGGGGCTAAGAATGCAGGTCGAAGTCTCTGAAGTCACTGTTGGTCTGAAGTTCTAAAATTGGAGACCAAAACTAAGATTTGAAGAAGACTGAAGGAGGATCAACCTTTGTTGACTTGGTTGATCTTTGACCTATTTGGAATAGATCCTTGGAGGGATGACTTGGTACTTGGTGGAGGCTTTTACATTGATCTTTGGGTCTTGGTTTTTCTCATTTGATCAGATTCTATAAGAAGAGAAGATATTCTTTTTGGGTTTTCCCCTTGGACAGGTTTTTCCTTGGCTTGAAGCCTACTTCCTGTGTCTATTGTCTTTATTTTTTTTTTCTCTTGATAATTTTTTGATGAAAATATCTAATAAAGAAACATAAGAAGATAACTAATATTCACAAACAATTATTAATATTAAGGAGATTTGGTTTAAATAGTTTCCCTAGTAGATTCTCCAACATGGTTTTAGAGCTAAGGTGAAGAAAGAGAAGGCAACTTGAAGACCATGTTGTTGACATAAGAAGGGATTTCTTTTCTAGAGGTGTCATTTTCAAAAGGATAGAAGGAAAGAAGAATAAGACCAATTGACCTAGAAGGAAGGTATATTACATCAAACTTTCATTAAAGACCTCATCATCTTAAGAAGGATCAAGCTCTCATTAAAGGAAGGGAGGATAAACTCTTGTGGAAGGCTCTCTAGTGCACTCCATTGAAGAAAAGGAATCATTAAATAATCTTAGGATCATCATCCACTCTCTGAGGATATTTGAAGACACTATTGTTGAAGGCATCCTGGAAGTCATCATTCTAGGGCATCTTTGTAGTCTCTTTGAAGGTCTTGAAAGCATCAAGATAGTTGGAGATATCATCTAAAGGAGGAATCTTGGTTGACAAGTATCATATTGTTTTCTCTGTCTCAACCTACAAGATCAAATGGATACATTTTGCAAGGAAAGAAACAAGCTCATTGGATTAGTGAACTTCCTAGCATGGAAGAGGAGGATTGACTTGGTGGTCACAAAAAATGAAGTCATCGAAAATGTTGGTGAAGTTGTTGTACCATACAAAGAGAAGACTCAAGAGTTAGAAAAATAAAAGAAGGGAGAAGTGAGAACACAAAGGGTCATTATTGAATCCATAAAGGATCATCTTGTTCCCTTTGTTGTTGATTTGAAGACATCCAAGACTATGTATGATAAGTTGGTGAAATTATACTCTATAAGAACATTAGGTCAGAATAAGGAATCAACTATATAGAATAAGGAAATCAAAGGATGAAGATATGACCACTTACCTTATGAAGATCTCACAAATAAGAGACCAATTGCAAGGGATTGGAGAAGTTGTTTCTGATTCATAAATCACTACTTGTGTATTAAATGTTTTTCCACTTGATTGGCACGGTTTTGAAACTAGTGTCTACTCATGAAAGGATACTACTCCTTTTGATGATTTATGGGCTCAATGTCTCTTGGAAGAAACTAGGATAAAGGAAAGGGATGACATCAAATCAAATGAGAAGTCTCAAGCTTTTATTGTAAAGTCCAAAAGAAGAAGAAAGGGAAGTTTTGAATGTCCATTGGAAAACAAGATATGTCCAAGATACAATGCTTTGGAAGCAATGAGTATGGAAATCTCAAGAGGGGTTGTCCAAACAAGAAAAACATCAAAATAAATGAAAGGAGTGAATCTCACATAGCTGAAGAAAAGAGAGAACCTGAGAAGAACCTGAAAGGAGAAGATCCTAAGGATGTTTACTGTTAAGGAAGCTCCATATCCATCTTGTTAATTTGTAATTTGTCTTTCTTTTATTAGAAAGTACAAATTAGAGTAGCATGCATCACTGCATTTTCTAGAAGAGTCTTGATTTTTATAAAGCATGGAATCATAGAAGGAAGCATATGATGGTAGAAGAATTAAATCCTACATGATCAAGTTGCTTTGGTAGGAATATTCTAGCTTACAATAATAAGAAGATTGGGACCATATTGCATATTATAGTTGATCTAAGCATTTTCTAACATAATGTTAGAAGTAGTCATTTTGCAAGAAGGATCATTAAAGATCCTCCTATAAGAACCATCATATAGGGAATGTTCTTGGAAGAAGCATTATGACTAGTATACTCCACCTAGTGTGGAAACAATACTCTTGAAGGATGAAAGGAATGCACATGGGAAAGTTGCAGTATGAAAGGTGGAATTGACATCTTTCTACTCTTAAGAATGAAAAACTTATTTTCAATGAGGTTGAATGCAAGATCATGCAAATATGGTTATATGGTTGTATGGAAGCAAAGGTATGGTTTTAAACAACTCTTCTCTAGAAGGTAGAGTTCATATCTACGAAAATATTATAGAAAGAGTTGGTTATAAGAATGTGCTTGTTAGGTCTTCCATGTGGTTACTCGATGCTTGAAAGAAGTTTAGTATGCTTCATAATGGCTAAAGATCAAGACTCTCACATAAGATAGCATGACATAAATATAATAATATTGATCAAGATCAAGTATGGTCTCTGGAAGAAATAAAGGGAGTTAATAATGACAACTCCAAGGAAGATAGTATAGCTTGCTAATCAAGTTCGGTCCATGGGCACCTTGATTAAAAGTGAATTCATGGAGAAGGATTCTTGTACAATATCATATGAAAGGATGTTGATCTCAAAGGATTAAATGAAGAAAATACTTTGATGAATGGGACATCATGATAAGGTAAGTTTGATATTAATATTTTGGTATTGGTTATCTTGTTGATATATAGTTTTTGCTACTTCGGAAAATGTTGCACAAGTTTGTAATGGTTGTTGAGACAAATAAATATGCAAGTGTTTGCTTTGAACTCAATCCTATGAATTGAGTGAATGGCTTGGATAATCCCTTGAAGGATTATGTGGTCAATATGTGTACATCATCTTGGAATTGATAGGTAGCAGTACTAGAAGACAACCTAATGTTCATGTTCATATAACAATGGAGATCACTTTCATGTTTAGAGGAAGCTATGATAGGCTCACTATAATGCCTTCATTTATGATAAATATAAGAAAGTGATATGTAAGGTTGATGTTCTAAACCTTATCACAAACTTAAAGGAAGAGGATGGTTGCATAATGTCTAGGAAGCTAGAAGCTTAATACAATGAGATGCAAAAGACGGGAGGACCCATGCAGCTACTACTTGAAGATATCCATGAAGAACTAGTTGTTGATACATTTATGAAGACAAGTAAAGAGCTTGTCATTATGAATTCCCAATTAAGAGGAAGTAAGGTATTTCCTCTATATTTTAGAGGAAGTAAGAAGTATCCTTGAATAATTGAAAAAGGAGCAAGGATCTATTCCCTAATCAAGATGGAATGATGAGCTACTCTCTAGGATGAGAGGGAGTGATGTTAAAAACGTCATATTCTCCATGTGCCATGCACTAGACTAGGACTAACAACTTTATGTCTTAGTGAAGGCACTCGGAAGGAGAATGGAGGATTGGATAAGCATATAAGATTAATACTCAAGGATAAAAAAATCCAAGATAGGAAGTATTGTTGTTAACCGACACTCTTTGATGGTTGGACAGGTATCCAAGACAAGAGTGGTAAAAAAGGACCAATATTATTTGAGGGTTTGCAATCAAAGATAAGAATAGTTCTAAAAGGACATACCTAATGAACATCTAGATGGGTATGTACCTTGATAGGTAGTGGAGTGTCTCACATAAATCATCTCAACATTATGCTCTAATATAAGAAGAGCTTGTCAAGTTAAGGCCTTACTATGTTCACAATGTTGGTCATGATGTTGATGATGACTTACCAATTTGACTCTTCTTATGAGAACTCTTCAATTTGAGAATATCCTACCAATTGCAGAATTATGAATACCTCCCTATTTAAGAGGGAGTGTTCGAAAATGTAACTAGTTTCAGTCTTCATAATTGTCATTGTACTCATGTCATTATGTATATATTATGTTACAATAAAATGAAGAAAGAAAAATATTATTTCAAGCATAGTTTTCATGCTCTATATGTATTCATCAATTAGGTCAAGCATACATTTCATTTTCCTAGGGTTTTTCAAGTCAAAATAATATTTTTCTTGAGTCAAAAGAGTCTTTATCATTTGTATAAGACCCTATTGGGAAAGTTGTAACATATAAAAGATATTGCTTGAGCCTAAAAAGTAAATATGAGCCTTCAAACACAAATAGGCCCTACCCATGTCAAGTTGCCCTAGAAGGGGTTATTTCACCTCTTGAGAATCATATATATAGAAGGAGATTCAACTCATTTTTGAGGACGCACTTATGCAATTCGATCTTAAACAAGAAAAGAAATATAAGAAGAGAAAAGGAGACTAGAAGACAAGGAGAAAAACCCTAGGGAAGAAAAGAGGCTAAAAGCTAGATATTTTATCTCATGTCTGCAAGGATTAGGGTTTATGTTCTACTATAGGGGTTTGAGAGTTGCAAGTCGAAGTCTTTGAAGTAATTGCAGGTCGAAAATTCTAAAATTGGAGGTAAAAACTAAGATTTGATGCAAATTGAAGGAGGGTTGACCTTTGTTGACTTGGTTGATCTTTGACCTATTTGGAAGATATTCTTGGAGGGTTGACTTGGGGCTTAGAGGAGGCTTTGACTTTGGCCTTTGGGTCTTGGTTTTTCTTATTTCATCATATTCGAGAATTTATTCTTTCTAGGTTTTCCCCTTGGAGGGGTTTTTCCTTGGCTTGGAGCATACTTCCTTTGTCTATTATCTTTATTGTTTTGTCTCTTGATAATTGTTTGATGAAAAGATCTAGTATATAAACTAAGAAGATAACTAAGATTCACAAGCAATTATTAAGGGTAAGGATAATTGGTTTAAATAGATTCCCTATTAGATTCTCCAACACTCTTGAAGGTGCTTGAGAGGTTTGCTGATTAGTTTCTCCTTTCCCTTCCGTTGGTTTTTCTTCCAATGGTTCTTCTTTCTTCACCTTCAGCTCTTTCCTTGGTTCTTCAATTTATATTTTTGTTGAATCTTGGATTTTCCATGTCCAATAACCTTCATCAAATGTCAAATTGGTTCTTTCCACTACTTTGTTGAGCCTCGAGTTATAATGCTTGTATGCCTTCCTTTTTGTGGAGTACCGACAAATATACCTTTGTCTACCTAGGAATCTAGCTTGCCAATGTTCAAGTAATCCCTCTTTATATAGCATTTATGTTCGAAGACTTTGAAGTGCTTGAAATTTGTTGATCTTCCTTTTCATAACTCATAGGGATGTTTTTCATTGTTATTCCCGAGCATTCCTCTATTTAGGATATGATATGTGAATTCAACTGCATGAACCCAAAAGATATTGCTCAACTTTGAGTCACTTATCATGGTTTTGGCCATTTCAACTATAGTCATGTTCTTCCTTTCTACGACTCCATTATTTTAAGGTGTCATCACTATTGAGCACTGTCTTTTTATGCCATGTTCTTCACAATAGTGTTGAAATTGTATGAATGCAAACTCAATTTTGTTGTTCAATCTTAAGCAATTTATCTTCATATCAGTTCATTCTCAACCATTTCCTTGTATATCTTGAAATGATTGAAATCTTTTGACTTCTTCTTGATGTAACTAGTAGCTCTCATTTGATTGTAATCATAAACAAAAAATATAAAGTAAAGCTCACCTTTCATTCCTTTAGTTCTCATGGGTCCACATAAGTCGATGTGCACTAGCTCCAGTGGCTTTGAGGTAGAATGTTACTTAGTCTTAAATTCGACCTTTGTATGTTTTCCATGCCAACAATGTTTGCATATGGAATTTGTTGGCTTCATGATTTCAAGCATTTCTTTGAATCCTTCCTTCTTGTTGAACTTAACAAGTTTGTCAAAGTATATGTGACCCATTATTCTATGCGAAAGCCAACATTCATCTTCCTTTCCTACGCAATATGTTTCCTTTCCCATTTCATCTAGAGAATATAAGCTATTTGTTGGAAATCACAATTGTCGTTAGACCAAAACCCACAGGTGTTAGTCAACGATCTCATCGCCAGATATAAGGATCCACGAGAGGTGGTTAGTCCATGTCACGAAACACATGGGGAGCATTGGTTTATCTAATGTCCAACAATCTCCCCCCGCAACACGAGCTAGGTGTGTATCGAACTCGTGACCTATGCTTTGATACCACTTGTTGGGAATCATGATTTCTATTAGACCAAAACCAACAGGTGTTAGTCAACGATCGCATTGCCAGAGATAAGGTTCCACAAGAGGTGGTTATTCCATGTCACAAAACACACGGGGAGCGTTGGTTTATCTAATGTCCAACATTATTATGTCCACAAGAAGATGTAGCCACCAATTTACCAATCTTTTTCTTTCTTATTTTACACTTTTTGGAGTCAAAAATAATTGTGTGCCCTTGGTCACACATCTGACTCCTGCTTAAAAAATTGTGATTCAAATCCTCAATGAAAAAGGTATTTTCTTCCTCAGCACCTTTACCTCCAAGCTTAACTGTGCCTTTTCCCAAAACTTTGGATGATCCATCAATTTTGAATGATATTATTCCATATATGTCCTTTTACAAGTCTATAAACCTGCCCTTGTCTCCTATCATATGCTTTGAGCAACTGATTTCAACTAAACATTCATGATTCTTGCATTTTGTAGTGAATGCAAGTTGGTTACATTTCTCATATTTTCTTTCCCACACCTTTGAAGGTGCATTGAGTTTTGGCTTTGTCTCTTTCAAAGGAGCACTCATTCGATAGTATTTTGCTATATGTCCAAAATTATAGCACTCGTGGCATTCTACTTCATTGTTCAATAATGCAAATTTGATGTAGTTTTGAATGTGATATTCACAAGGTCTTCTAACATAGTTATTATGAGGATAGTTTTTATAGGTTCCCATGTTTCTAGTGTTGCAATACAAAACATTGTGCCCAAAATTGTTGCAAGAATAACAAACACCAAGAAAAATAGTTTGATACTTGGAGGAAAATAATCTTCTAGGCGGTCCACTTCTCCATGAACCTTCCCATGGGTTGTTAGTGGGTTGCTTCCTAAGCATACTTCTAGTTGGTTGATCCTGAGTTGAAAAGGATCGTTTCTTCCTGATGGTCTTTTTTGATAACTTCAACATAAATTTTTTGTTCATCCTCCTTCCTTTTCATGTAGCTTGATCCCTTAACAAATCTTGTATTACATCCTTACCCAATTTTCTCATCACTTGACATTTTATTACCTATGATCTCCTCCAACATTTTTGAGTTGTTCATAAAGTTTTGTTGAACATTTTTCTTTGGACTTCCTTTCAAAGGGAGACTATTTCTACTTCTAGTCTTTCTCTTATCTTGGAGCTTTCTTCCAATTATTTGTTGAGAATTTATTCAATATTCTTTGCTTCTTCTAATTGAGTTTTCAAATTGATGATAATACTTTTAGAGTCACAAGATTGTTCTTTTAATTCACTCAATTTCCTTTGCAATTTCTTGACATTTTTATTTTCTGCCTTCAAATCATCAAGAGCACTTATCAATTCACCTTTTAAGTCAACTTCTCCTTCCATATTTCATTTATCCTCAAAGACATCTTGATTTTCAAATTCCATAAATAATACCTGTTTCAAATAACTATCGATATCACTGTCATTGTCAGATATAAAATTGTCTTCCTTAGAGTAGAAGTTTCACTTAGGAATTTTCTTTCTTCCTTGTTTCATGTTTCGCTTTTGATTTTTCTTTTTCTTGGGAGCTTCATATTCTTCATCATTGTCAGATAGTTTTGCATAGGGGCATTTTGAAGCAAAGTGGCCTATTCTTCCACAATTAAAACATTCTAAGAGAAAATTACCTTTGTACTTATCAGTTCCTCTCTTAAGCTTCATTACGATATTGGCTACTTCTTCATCTGATTCATTTTTGTTGCTTTAACTGCGCTTCAATTTTAATTCTTGCTTTCTTTACTTATCTTATTTGAGGCCTTGAATTTTTCTTCACTTGTAGATGTCTCTTCCTATTCAGTGCTCATTTCATAGGCTGTGTAAGAATCACATGTAGCTCGTCCATGCCAAGTTTTTTAAGTCTAATCTATCTTCTAGAACAAAAACTTTAGGATTAAATCTTATTGGAAGATATCTTAGAACCTTTCGCACAATAAAATTTTTATCTGCATGTTCTCCTAGTCCTTCTAGGGAATTTGTTACTTCATCCACTCGATGAAAATAAGCTCCAATATTATCATCTTCTCTCATCTTAAGTTTCTCAAATTGTGCTATGTAAATCTGAAGTTTTGGTTCTTTGACATTTGAGTCTCCTTCAAATATGTTTTGAAGCTTGCCCCAAAGTTAGCATTTTTATAGCCCATCATCTTAACATAGACAAATTTATAAAGTCCACTCATGATGGCATTCTTGGATTTAGTGTCATTCTCTTCACGTTTCTTACTGCTTCAATTGTTGGAGGAGAGGTTGGTGAAATGTAACCATTTTTTACAACGTCCCAAATATCATATCTTTATGCAAGTGTAAATACTTGAATCCTTCTACTCTATAGTGAATATTTTTTCCCATTGAATAAATGAACTCCATTTTCGGTGTATTTTATGATCTCCCTTCACTGGTTAGAGTGATTGTACAAGGACCTACTCTGATACCAATTGTTGGAAGCACTGAGAGGAGGTGAATTAATATTTCTCTTACAATTAGTTTTTTTTTTTTTTTTGTAGAGCATTAATTAACTTCAACATTAGATTAAGACCATATATTCAATAGTGCACAGAATCAAAAGACACTAGATGCCAAAATTTTAGGTGGAAACCCTTATGAGAGAAAAACCATTGAACACTTCTCTAATAATTTTTATTAGTACATCAATGCTTCAAGTCCAACTAAAAGGGAAGCCCCAACTCCCAAGTACTCTAGAAAAACGTTCAATTTTCCATCTCCAACACCCTAATTTTATCAATTGCTACTGATAAGATGCTCCAACACCCCTACAAGTTTCAACTTTACCTAACAGAACCCTACCATCCCAAAGGTGATAATAAATTGAACCAACTATTATGGGCTCCCTACTAGGGACAATGACTCACTTACAATGATTTTCAACAAAAAACAATTACTACCAATGTGCTTCAGATGTACAATGAAAGTGATTAAACCCTTACTATAGAAAAATAATAAAACCATGACAATAAATCCTTATTGTTGGAATCCTTCAACTGATAAGAGAAATGCATAGTACTGTTCAGAATTAATCAACTGCTACCATACTAATAATCAATGTACCTGATGCTGAAACTATCCTTACTACTTGTTCCATCTAAAGCTTGAATTGTCTGTTGAAGATGACAATGTTACCCAACTGCTGCAACAGAACAAACCGTCAACTGCTACTGATACTCAAAATGATGATGAACTATGAGCCATATTACTGCAAAAGTAAAACCCTTACTGCTTGATAATGACCATGATAAGACTGCTCTAGGACTTCCAAATTGAAACCCTTAACTATTGTAGCAAAAGGAATATGATAATGAAACCATGATGATGAGACTAATGTAAGAAAATTCCTTAATTCCATTGAAAAGAAACCTTTTCACAGATTCAACTTTTGATGACAACTTAATCTATGATTTGGACATACCTCAACTGGTTAGGATTTTTCACAAAATCCTCTAAAAGATGACCACTGCTATAATTAACTTCCTTGTAATGTTACTTAGTGTTTGTTATGAAAATTAGTCTAAGGATCCTAGACTTTGCTCACCAAATTCACAGAATGCATGGAGACAAAGCTCTTGATGTTTTACAAGTAATGAAAGCACTACACTTTAGGCCTTTGTTCAATGAGAAACTTATGCTCGAGCTTCAAGGATTCAGATGACAACTACACTAGGAAAAAGTGTTTTTAATACCCTTGAATTATCCTTCGTAGGATCACACACGTTTTGAGATTATTCCTTCAAAGTTCCCCATGGCCATAGAGAATCAAGGCCACAGGGGTCTCAAGGAATTTATGCACTCTGTCTTAGATCATCGACCTATTGCACTTGAGATCCTTATCAACAGAGCTACAAAAATGTAAGAGATTTGTAACATAACAAGGCCGCACGAATTAGCAATATTTTTGCTTAGAATTTCCGTAATCAGTGGAATTCAAACAATTATTGATTTTCCTCAAAAGAAAAATCGAGGCTACTTGTGACAACCTTGAATCGTGTCCACCTTACTCAATTACCTTCGCTAGCTTCAGAAGCACATATATGAGGACCTAGAAGTATGATCCAACGAAAATAAACAAGTGTTCAATCCTCCTCATTTTAATCTTCATAATTTTGCGTAGTGTTTATCTTGTGCCCCAATAGAAAACACTTGATCTTCCAGGACTTCATTTAATCCGTAGAGGATTGGATTGAGGTTGAATTTAACTAATCTTCGTATCATCTTTCTATCAAATCAAAGGCTATATGTACCTCTAATGGATCCGATCCTCAGATTAGGTTCATAACATAGGCCAAAGTTTTGGGTTTCCTGCAACCATATCCAAATAAAAACAAATCGCTTTATCCTTGAAACAATTTGGTCTTCTTACTCTAGTCCTGCAGAGATTCACCCAACAACAAAACCCTTATAACCAAAGATATAACCATAACCTGAAACCCCTTTCAATTCTGCCTCTCGTTAGATCTTCAACGATTCCTCAGGGCCAAGAGAATTTCAGAGCTAATAATCTTATCATTTGCATTAAATGCTTGATCAAGGAGAGCTAACGAATACCATTATATGGTTTTTGAAGGGTCAGAGAAGAGGCTAGCCAACTTGAGGAACTTTAGGAGGGAAACCTCATAAATTGATATTAGAATTTGAATTTTGAAATGTACCCAAAACGTTTGTCCAAAAAAATATTTAAAATGTGTTCCTTTTAATAATTTAAAAGTGCATTGGTCCAAAAGTAATACATGTAGTTTCAAAGTTCATTTATGCCTAAGAGATAAGAGAATATCCAATGAAAGGTTGTTCTTTTGTTGGGATCTTTGACCATATGATAAGGGCTCAAATTTCAATTCAACATAACTCTCAAACATTGAAGGCTCTTGTGGCATGCTACATATTGTCGAAATAGCATGATGGGGTGAATCAAACAATGGTGATCTTGACACAAGAAACCATTATTTTCCATGTCATTTTGGTCAACAAAGGTTGGGCTCCACTTCTGGTGTTGCTTGGGTTGACATCAATGACAACCATATTTCAACAATATGTTTCTCTAAGGTAGTTCACCCTTTCTATATTTTTTGGGGGCCCATAAATCATTGTTTGTAATTGGCATATGGTTGGTATTAGGATTTGTTCCTATCCATTATGATAATTTTGAAGTGAAAATTGGGCCTAAAAAATGTACTAACAAAACTAACTTCAAAAGAATCAATAGAATTTAAGGTGATAATGTCATCCATAGGGGTAAATATTTTGGGAGGAAAAAAAAACTAGTATTTAATCATATTACTAACTTTTCTCCTTCTTGTTTACTCAAATTTCAAGTGTAGGCAATTAGTTGGATTCAAAATTAAATTCTATAGTCAACAAGTTCCCACTCGACTTACTTTTGAGTAGATCCACCCTAAGAAAAGTTGTAAATTCATGAAAACACATGTTTCTTGAATAAAGTATTTGATTTACGAGTTGTCTACAAGCAAAGTACGTCAAAAAACAAAAAAAAAAACAAAACATCATATCCAAGTATTGCATTTTTTATTTTCCAAGGATTTATGGACTTGCAAGAGTAAAAATTTGTGACATGACCCTTCTATTTTATGTTTAATACAATTTTCAATTATATGAATGTAGGGTTTGTCCCACTTTACTCTATTTATGACTCTAGATGTTTCTTAATGGGTCAACTTGTTTATGTGGATCGTGTCTTCTTGTTATGATATTTTTCCTTATTGGACATTCTACATGCAAGATGATTTGGTATTTCATATGGATCTTGTCTTATTTCCACATTTATGATGTTGGTCCATTTTAGATATACTTTCTATAGGAGATTCAATGCCATCAATAAATTTTGCTTCTTGGTGCCCCTTTAGTGAACTAGTGAATTTTAGTGCCTACTTTCATACTCTACCAGAGACCCCCTTTTCTTGTTTGTGGAATTGTGATGATATTGGTATTATGGTGTTTTATGGAGGTTCTATCTTCAAATGACCCATGTTATGGAATTGTGTTGGTATTGGTATTATAGTTCTTTTTAGAGGTCATATATTTAAATGGCCCATGTTCAACATTAAGGGGAAAAGGTCTTATACAATGCTTTCGTTCTTAAATGTCACTTGTCAATCTTTAAGGACATAGGGCCAACCCTATATTGTTATGGGTATCATTAACCCTTTTACTTTTTTTCGTATATGGTTCACCATTCTTTTGAGCTGGATATCTACACCAACTCTCACTTGTATTTGCATTAAGTATTCATAACCCCACCCTTTGTGATGAGCTTTGATATTTATAAACCCACTCTCTTATATTCAGGCTTCCTTTCAAGGTTTTCTCTCTTAGGTGCATGTGTGTTTGGTATTGAAAAAACCATACTTGTATTTGGGCATGCTTACTTAGGTTCAAGCCCTTTCATATATTTGAAGTCAGATCTTATCACTTAGTTTAGTGACCACTAATTTATTTTGTGGGGACTCCTATATATTATAGGTCGCTTATTTGGACACCTCTCAAGATGGATAGTTTAATACCACTCACTAAGTACATGAATAGTATGTAGGGATATATCTTCCCGCCCTCCTCATTGTATGATTAGATTAGTGTCAGTGATTTCTAGTAGATGAGTTTATTAATGGTGCATTCATCATTCCTATACAATATGTCTCTTCTGACACCTCTTTAGGTGGACAATTCAATAATATTGCTTGTTGTAAATAACTAGTATGGAAAGGATATATCTTTGTACTGTCCTCTATTGGATGTGCATGTTAGTGACATTCTTTCTAGTAGTAGAGTAGATCATTGGATACATTATTCATTTCTATGATGTTATTTCTCCCAATACTCCATTATATGAGAATTTTAGTACCACCACAGTCCTAGTAGGTATGTAGTACTAAGGGATATGTCTTCACACCCTTCACTCGATGAGTAGGTTAGAGACAATTTTCTCGAGAAGATGAGTACTTTGGTGGTAGTAACCTTTTAGTGTATTGGCTCCACTTATTGGGTTATATCACCATGAATGCACTCTCTCCAATAATGATTGTCTTACATTGAGTTGGGTATATCTACAATTTTCTCGAGAAGATGAGTACTTTGGTGGTAGTAACCTTTTAGTGTATCGGCTCCACTTATTGGGTTAGATCACCATGAATGCACTCTCTCCAATAATGATTGTCTTACATTAAGTTGGGTATGTCCACTCTTATTATACCTACTCTCTCTTATATTCATGTCTCTTACAACACTCTCATTAGAGGAAATTTCAGCCTAAAAGTGCCCATGAAATTTTAATGTACTTAATATGTAAACCAATCAAAATTCTTTAAATTTAAAAAGATGTACATGTAAATATTTTGGAGGGAAAAATTAAAAAACTATTATATATATATATATATATATATATATATTATATATATATATATATATATATATATATATATATATATATTTGTCTTATCTCCTTATAGGTTTACTCAAATTTCAAATGTAGACACTCATTGGATGCAGAACTAAATTCCACATCCAACAAGTACCCATTGTGCATACTTCTGAGAAGACCTATAATGATAAAAATCGAAGATACACTAAAAAAATGTGTTGAACACACTTTTTTAATGTATCTTCAATTTTTTTCAATGTGGGTCTTCTCAGAAGTATGCATAATGAGTACTCGTTGGATGTGGAGTTTAATTCCATATCGAATAAGTGTCTACACTTGCAATTTCAGTAAACCTATAAGGAGATAAGCCAAAAATACATTTAAAAAATAGTTTTCTTATTTTCCCTCCAAAATTCATAACTCTTATTTTATTGTTTTCCTGTTATTTTATTATTTTTCCTTGGGAGGCCATTGTTAGGCTAAAATTTCCTCTAACGTGTATTAGATGTACAAATTAGGATCATATTCCCCAAGACACTAAATGATTCACTAGTGTCATTTTTTCTAGAGTTGGATAATTCCACGATGATGATGGTTGGATATTCATGTATCCATCCATGCTTGTATTTTTATTTGGTCATCTCAAATTCTCTTGTTTATATTTTAGTTATTATTTTCTCTCTTTTGAGTTGGGTATTCCCACTCCTCCATTCCTATCTCATTACCTTTTTCATGACCTCTTGTTTAAAACAAAAGTAGGGGCATTGAGATTATGGGTAATATTCAATTAAGACTATGTTGATCCACTATTAAGGCCTTATGAGTAAGTTACCAAATTTACTATGGATAATTTACATATGGATATGTTACCAACTTTATTATTTAAAACTAGGTTGTCAGGTCACTTTCTTAGGGTTATCACTGTTGAAAATAATACTGAGAGGGGGGCCGAGGGGGGCGGGTGAATCAATATTATAAAATCAATTATTTTTCATTTCACAATCAGATTTGTATACGGAAATTCAGTTATGGGAAACTACGTATATACGCTATTGTGTCTAAAGCAACCAACATATATCAGTAAACTTATGATTCATTAAATGTTGATCTTTAATCAGTGCATCACAAGAACAGTAAATAGGTGCAGTAAAACAAAACAGATCATCACACACATGGACACAAAATATAAGGTGGAAACCCAATGTGGGTGAAAACCACCTGCTGCAATTTGTCTCTATCTTCTTTTAATAAAAAACTTATTTTTACAATATTTATGTACTGGTGCAGTCTTATACCAGTACGCAGGCTTCTACCTGCACAAGGCTACAACCTTCTCTTTTTCAGGGACCACGTTTCATAAATTTTTAGACTGGATCCATCAATGACAATAATCAAACAACAAATACATCTGCATCAACCAATCAACTTTGCTTCAATCAAAAACTGAATCTAACAATTACTTCTCTGAATGTTGCAACCAAAATACATTAACAGTAACCAGAAACCAATCCTAAACCCAGAAAACTAAAACAATAAACAGAAGTAGCTAAAACATATTTCATGAGATGTACGCTACTTCAATATGTAGAACCTGTGTGCATACGCTTCTGTATTAAAGCCAACCAGCGTATACGTTGTTTTTACTTACTTAACCAACCTGTATACGCGCTTTTGTTGTGCCGAACTTGCGTACAGATCTATAAAAGATAATTTACCCTTTTCACTTATTCAGACATCAGTGATACCCAGATTATCAAATTTATAGATCAAGTCATGCGCCAAATATAACAGATCAAAATCACACAAAGATATTACTATTCAAGCCTTAAGATCTTGATCCAACAATAGAACTTATGCTTCTTCTAGCGCTAAGGTTCCTCCTTGGTTCAGATCCAGCTATGCACCATAACCCAATTCTAGATCTTGTTCTTCATGAGATATTCAATGCTTGAGTGAATGCCTTTGCCTAATGATCTTCTTCCCCTTTTATAGTCTTAGGCCTTACTCAATACCGTGGTCCAAAACTACTTAGAACAAATAATTGGGGTGCAATACCTAGATGGAGCCTTTTCTTCTACACTTATCTGTTCTTTTGGTGCCTCATATGTTCCTTCTTCATCATAAGTCCGATTTGACGTTAAAGGATAGTCCTCATCATCTTTGAAATCTTCATATTTTACCTGCCTAGGATTGTTTCCTTCTTCATAAACCACTACATCAATACTTTCAACAATTTTTCCAAGTCTTTTATTGTAACACTTATATCCTTTGCTATGGGGGAGTAACCAAGGAGAATGCCTTCATTTGCTCTAGGTTCAAACTTGGCAAGGTTTTCATCAGTCCTTTTGATGTAACATTTGCTTCCAAAAATTTTGAAGTATTTTATCGTAGGAGTCTTATCATACCAAAGTTCATGAGGAGTCTGAGTGTTGTACACCCGGACGTTTGTCTTGTTGAGAATAGTAACAGCAGCAAATGCAGCTTCACCCCAGAAGGTTGTAGGAGTTTCAGACTCATCAAGCATAGCACGAGCCATTTGTTGAACCGTTATGTTCATCCTTTCTACTACTCCATTTTGCTGAGGAGTCCTTGCAGTAGAGAATTCTCTTCTTATTCCATGTTCTTCACAAAAATCGAAAAATTCATCTGAGGTAAATTCCCCTCCTCGATCAGACCTGAGGCATTTGATTCTATGATCTGATTCGTTTTCAACCAAGGCTTTGAATGCTTTGAACTTTTCGAAAGCTTCGTCTTTATGCTTTAGAAGTCCCATCCAACACATCCTGGAAAAGTCGTCAAAACCTTTCCTCCTTTCACTATTACTAGGGATCCTTTAGTGACCTTCTAGGTTTTATCTATGAAAGTAGTTGCACAACCTTCACCTCCCAACTGCCCTATTGAAATTAGATTTTTCTTTAGATCTAAAACATGCCTTACCTCCTTTAATAGCCACTGATTTCCATTTTGCTATTTTATGAAAATTGTACCCATTCCAACGATTTTACAGGGTTTATCATCACCCAATCGAACCTGTCCAAAATCTCCTTGAACATAATCATAGAAATGTTTCTTATTAGATGTAGCATGGAATGAGGCCCCTGAATCTACCACCCAGTCATCAATAATATTTTCTAAAGAAAGAATCAAAGCATCTTGCAACACATCACTTGTTACATTTGCTTCATGATTAGTTTCGTGCTACGCATCTCCTTCTTTTCCCTTCTGAGACTTGCAGTCTTTCTTCAGGTGTCCTTTCTTCCCACATTTCCAGCACACTATCCCTGATCTGGACTTGGAACTGCCTTTTCTTGACTTACTACGATATCTAGAGCTCTTTCCTCTTTCCATTTTTCTTCCCCTAGTCTCTGCAGTCAAAGCATTACCTGATGTCTCACTGGTTCTTTTCCGTCGCATTTCCTCGCTAAGGATTGCACCAACAACATCATCAAACTTTAAAGTATTAGATCTAGAGACAGAGTTACTAATGGCCATAACTAAACCATTCCAACTTTCTGGCAATGAGCACAGAAATAACAGAGCCCTAACTTCATCATCAAAATTTACCCCTATAGAACTTAACTGACTTGCAACTGTATTAAAATCATTTAAATGATCTGCAACAAATCCACCTTCTGACATCTTCATATTAAATAAACGCTTCATAAGAAATACCTTATTTGAGGCTAAGGGTTTTTCATATAGTTTGGCCAATGCTGACATTAAACCCTCTATTGTCGTTTACTTTGAAATATTAAATGTTACCAACGCTACTAGGCACAACCGTATTGTTCCAAGTGCCTTTCTGTTGAGAATATCCCATTATGTGTTTGTCATACTCGTTGGCTTCTTTGTCTTTTTGCTCAATGGTAGGTACATATCTCTCAGATACAGATAATCTTCCATCTGCATCTTCCACAGCTAGTAGTTTTGGCCATTGAATTTTTTGACCCTAAACCTACCATCTTCCACCATTGCTCCCACTCGAACCAACAACCCTTCTCTCCTGTGAGTTTATCAGCCAAACAGACCTTCGGCTCCAATACTAGTTGTTGTAGAATTATATATTACAGAGCAATGGAACACATAAAATATTGCATAAATACAAACATAGAAAACACATCAAACAAGAGAGACACAAATATATGTGGTTCACCCAGTTTGGGCTACGTCCACGAAGAAACATCCAGTCATTATTTTGTTATATTATCCAACAAACTGAAGAGATACAACCTACAACAGATCCGTTGTAACACCCTCTTCTCAATCTCCTCTCTCTTCCTCACTCAGAATACAGATATATATAGACGCAATACAATTCCCTCATATATAGTAAGGGGTTTCCTTCTAGGGCAAAAAATCCTAAATTAAACATAACTTCTACCATCAGATCATCTGCCTAATGAACGACCCAGATTGACTAGAAATTACTAGACTTTTACAAGGCAATTTTACATCTATTTTTTAGTTCGGGCCGCTACCCCAAACCCCTGTGTCGAGGGCGTTGGCCCTCGGACCCCCGTCGGGGGGGGTTGGCCCCCCCTACCCCCACGGGGGGGGCAAGTCCCCCCGTAACCCCCCCCCCCGCCCCCCACATGGAGGGGTGTTACAATATTCCTGGGGTATACATCCGGGGTTGAGACCTTTGAATATAGAAGATAATCAGGCTCCACACCCAACATCCACACTCTACTCCTCTGCTTGTGGCTACTCTACAACTTCCTAAGGTTATTCCTTTGGAGATCAAATATCCTTATATGAATGCAACTAAATCTCCCTCTCAAGATAACACCTCATTTCCTTCTCCTCATCAAATTTTGCATCCCTTCAAGCAACTGTGATTATGAGGGATGGAAGGTACACCCAATAGTTGTGAGGTGTTTCTATGTACTCAAAAAATATGCCCAACTCTGTTGTTGACTCTAGATTTTTCCTTTATTCCTAGGAGACATGGAAATATACTGATGCTCTGAAGATCCTAAGGTGTGACACATTTGGTTTCTTCCCTAAAAAATCTTCCTTTGGTGTACTCATGCTAATAATTCAATGAAGGCTCTTGTTCTGCAAATAGACCATTGTGTTTCATGCTTCAGCCCACAAGTGCAGTGATAGGCCTTGGTCACGCAACATTGCCCTTGCTTCTCCCAAAATACTTCTATTCTTCCTCTCAGCCACCCAATTCTACTGTGGGTTATGGGGTGTTGTCAATTCCTGTCAAATGCCTTCCATTGCACAATTTTTTTTTAACTCATTTGACAACACATACTCACCTCCATTATCGCTCTTGAGAGCCTTCACTTTATTTCCATTTTATATCTCAACAAGTGCTTTAAATTCAACAACATTGGAGAATGTATGTTCTTTCTTTTGCATGAAGAAGATCCAAAACTTCTGTGAGAATTCATCTAAATACATAACATAATGTATATGCTTGGAAGTGGAGGCTGTGAATAAAGGTCCACAAACATCAGAATGAATCCTTTCAAGGACTACATGAACCTTGCTATCCCGATCATGGAAGGTGGATTTTGTGTACTTCCCAATGTACACCGTTTTCATGTATCTTATTGCTCTAGTGCTCCTTTGGGAAGGCCTGTGGCAATCTAATGCATAATATTAAAAGAACCATGATGCAAATGGTCGAGTCTTCTATGCCACAGTTCACTAACATTTCGGCTCTGCACCTTCTCTGACTTTGTGCTCAATGAAAAACATTCTTCCAAATTAATCTTGTAAAGCTTCTTCACTCGAACCTTGATCTGCTTCACTTGTCCCATGGTGATGAGTCTCAGGAGTGCTTTCCCTTTGTTGAATATCACATCATAACCACACTCTTCCAACACCGCGATGAAAATCAAATTCTTCTTGAGACCCGGTACAAGCATCACATCATTGATCTTGATAAGGGAGCCTGAATCTCTCTGAAAGGTTACTATACCAATACTAATTGTGTTGTGCCTTCCATTATCTCCCACCTTGATGTGCATCTAGAGGTTTTTATCCTCCAATTTACTAAAAAATATTTGTTCCCCATATTGTGGAATGAGGAACCACTATCCAAATACCACACACTCCCCATCATTGTGTTTGCCATGCATGAAATAAGCATGAAGTCCAACTTTAATTATGAAGCCAAAGCTTCACCTACCACTCCTCCTAAGGGCTTCTTTCCTGCCTTCTCATGTGGAAACTTCATTGCATAGTACCTAATTTCATGACAATGAAAGTGCTTGATTTTGGACAAATATTTATTCTTGACCCCTTGACTGGAATCTCCTTTGGATTGGGATTTATTACCTTCCCCTTCTTTCCTTTCTATCCAAGGCACAATTTTCTTCATCCTCACCCTTGGATGAAGTCCCATCTCTAGTATTTTTCCTTATCTCCTCATGTACCAAATCAGACCAAAGGTGTTCCCAATTTGGTAGCTTCTCCCTCCCATTCACTGAACCTTCGTAGTTTTTCCAGCTCTTGGGAAGACCTAGAAGGGCTAGGCTTACCAAATCATCTTTATAACCATAACCCCGACATTGCTAAGTTCATCATGTCATTGTACCAACCTGCTAAGGTATTGCGGGATGGTCTCGCTCTTCTGCATCTTGATATTTCGAAGCTTGTCCTTGAGTGTGATCTTTTTTTGGTCACTATTGTTCTGGAAAATATTTGTCAATGCTTGCCACATTTCATGCATATTTTCTTTCCCATGGATATTTAAGACAATATGGTCTCATACTCCCTCCAATATGATCATCGTCACCTTGGCTACACACTTCTTCCATTCTACTAGATTCTAAGTATTAGTTGTTGTGGGTTTATGGATATATGTATCAAAAAATCCCTTCAACTCATTATCTTCTAGCATTGACTCCATGCAGTCCTTCCAAGAAACATAATTTGAGCTTCCCTCAAGGGCATGCTCAAGTCTTATTCCATAGAAAGCCATCCTACTAGCCCTGAAGAAATGATCCTACAAATTCAATCCTCCTGTAATAAAAACTTCAAAATATCTTCTCTACTGTGAATCCTGCTTTAATACCATGTATAAAATATTGTGTATATTTGAAAACCACAAGACTCAAATCTACTCTATTTGATTGTGAAAGTTAATTCACGATCGAGAACACAAATCATAAACATGCACGAAGATTTATCACACATACATAGATATTTATGTAGGGGAAAGAAACTACTCAAAACCCCTTCCTATATGTATTGCATTAATAAACAAATAGAGAAGAAATATAATGCTTGCTCAAGCCTAAGCACACCCTGTAACTATACAGTCTATCCCTCTACCTTACTAATTGACTCTGGCCAATACTTAGCCAATTTTATTGTCCTCCAAGATCCTATTTCCTTATGTTGTTCCTTGAGGAATTAGGCCCCTATTAATTAGGAAATTTCTCAATGAGAATTACACAATCCATTAGGCTCATTTTCTGACTATGTGAACCACCTAGACAACTTGGATTAGTCTACAACTTATAGTACACTACCCTTGAATGCCTATCTCAACTGATTAACTCAAGTTCTCTACATGCACCAATTATTTTGGGTTGATTGATTAGTTAATTGAATGTTCACTGACGATGATTGAAGTCACACCCCACTACTGTACCCTCCACTAGTTCCTCTAACAGTTGGAACTATTTTAAATGACAACAACTCAATTTAACTAAAATAGATTGCTATAAATTAGCAATCAATCATACTATATTGTACTCAAGATTCTCCAACTTGAATTAGCTGAGTTAAATGAGTGAGAAGTGCCATGTCACCTCAGTTAAAATTCTTTCAAGATTTTTTCTGAAATAGAAATTCGAATTCTCTCTAGTTTGACCAAAGTGAAGTCAAACTGAGAATTTCGTGCTACATTTTCAACACCTCATTGGCCCCTACACTCTGTCTTATATGTTGTCTAAGGTCTAGTGTGTACTAGTGCCTTATCGGCCTAGCGTTCCTCTTTTGTGCTAAGCCAAAACCTTTTAGCTTATGAGATTAGGTTAATGTGTCCTGGTGGTTCCACCCACTACGTACAAGAGCAAATCATCCTCATACCGAGATAATTCATCAATACCGCATGTTCCTGGTGCTTAGCCAGCCTGTAGGATCCTCCTCTACACACTATAACTTTTCAGGATAAAGCCTCCAATATGGTGTTATTCTTATGTCATCTCCACCACATTGTGCCTCCAAAGTGTGACACGTGTCACTTGGATTTGGCCCAATAGGGTACCTGGAAATGATGCATATGTCTACCATGTGTCCCCTAACCAATTTCATTATAAAAAAAATAATGTTGACACATGTCTTGTTAGAGAGGAGAGGGAAAAGGGTCCTAAGATTTGTGTTTTTCAACGAATTCCTTTATTAAATTATTAAACAAAAACCATTAGATTCAATCCTTTTCATAGAAATTTAAAGGTTCCTGTCCATTTCTTCAATGTTGTATTTTCCACAGCTGCCTATTTTCCTTTCTATTAGTCATTGTGTGTTTCTTCTCTTCACCATGCTATCCTAGCACTTAGTCAACACGGTTCCTCCCTCTGTGCATTTCTTTAAGTTCTTCTAGGCAACCCTTCATGAGCTTAGCTATTAAGTGCGCCTCCCCTTTTAAAATTTTGCTAATCAAATGCCATTTCCCATTGTGTGGATTTCTGCCTCCATCTTGTTTTGTGTCATCCCAGGTGTTCCATTGTGAACCCTTTTAATTTCTTCTAGGCTATTATTGTCAAGACGAGTTGTATAGGGGGCTCCACCAACTGCCAATAAAATGATTTTTCTACCTCATTGTCTACTCCTCATCTGCCCAACTCTCATTTAGCATCTCCACTAAAATACTTTGCCACATTTGGCAATGCAGTAAACTAATCATGCACCAGAGGTTCTCCACCACTAATAGCTCTGCAATATTTGTCTTTGGGGGTACCTAAACTTTGATTCGAAATAATTTATGGTCTAGGAGGCCACTTTCGATCTTCCACATATCGCTGGAAAGATATTTCAGGGCTCTATCCATCTAAGTAGGTTCCAACTACCTTTGAGATGTTTTCCTATACTATAAATGGCTCTAAAATCTTTGTACCTTTACCAACTTTTTATTTATCATACTTTTCACTTATCTCAACTTTTCCTTTAATATTCATCATCTTTACCATCAATGACAACATATTTCTAACATTCCCCCCCTTTGCCATTGATGGAAACACCTTGATAAAAAAAAAAATCATCACCATAAAGAATGTTCTCCTTATTTTTCATCTTCTTCTTCTTTGGATGTTGCTCCCCCCTAATGCACTCCTCTTCCACTATAGTACTATTGTGATTACTTCTCCTTTCTATAGAAATCTTCTCTTATTTTATCACCAAGACATCTCTCCTTTGTTTGTTTGATCAACAATACTAATCCCTCTTTGACTTCAATGGAAAAGACACAAACATTCTCCCTCTGTCATTAATCTTCCCCTGTCATGAGGATCTTGTAGACCTAGAAACTTCATCTTGATATGTTGAATGCTTGCTAGTTGCCTTTCTTCTTCTTGAAGGAAGATCTACTGGGGAGAGGCAAGAGGAACAACTCTCAATATTTGCCTTAAATACTCAAACTGATATATTGGGAGAGGTTTAGTGAATATATCAGCGATTTATTTTTTTGTGGATACATAATCCAACTTGACAATATGACTTGCAACTTTCTCTCTCAATAAGTGATACATAATTGGAGTATGCTTTGTCTTTGAGTGAAAAAAGAAAAAGACTTGACATGTTGATGGCACTTGTATTATCACAAATAATAGGAATAGGTTGATCATAGAACACTTGTACATCATGAAGAGTTTTCTTTTTCCATAATATTAGATTGCAACAAGAAGTTTTTGATATATATTCTGATTCATTGGTAGATAGTGAGATTGAAGTTTGCTTCTTGTTCAACCATGAAACTACATATTCTACAAGAAAGAAAGTGATCCGAATTGGATCCATAGAAGACTGTCAAAGAACCATGACTGTATCGGGTCAAAACAAATCTCTAAAGAATTCAAAACAACGATAAAAAGCACCCTGAACTAGTCGCAATGGCAGCCAGCGTGGAATGACGAGGACCTCGGTCAAAATGTGTTGACCGAGGCCCATTGAGACTGCGTGGGAGGTCAAGTAGCCCCTAGGAGCCCCAAATCAAGAAAAGGAGGTGGTTTTTGATGCGCTTAGTGCTAATCGTGCATCGCTAGGTGAACAGGGCCGCGAAAGAGGAAGCCTGAGCACACAGACACATGGGAAGCCGGAGAAGCGTGGGTGGAAAGGAAAAAGTGCTTAAAGTACAAAGGCAGGACCCGCGCTCTAGAAACTGGTGGTTTTGATCGGGGCGTCCTCAAAAGGTAAGAGGTTTCGGACGAGAGTGAAGCGATTCCATTCATCGATCGATGCGTGGCAAGCGGAGGTGAGAGAAAACTGTCGTTGATCACACGCTAAAGGTTGAGAAAGTCAACTGCGCGAAACGTCCGTATGGCGTTGGATTTGGGGGACCTAGATCGGACAGCTGAGATCATGCCCGAGGGAGGAAGCGGAATCAACAAGGGAATACACTGTGTTTTAGAAAGATTTGGAGTCTGTTTGACCGCCACGGTGGAGGAAATAATTCATCCCTGACGTAACTGTAGAAACGAACTGACGAAGCAGGCTGGCGCCATTTAGAGGAGGACATATGGCCACTCCCTAACGCTGATGATGATGCCGGACAGGGAAATCCAAGCGCAGCTGCAGAAGGTGAATCGACAGAGGCGGAAGAGGAAACAAATAAGCATGGGTTCGAATGTCTTCAAAGCCATGAACAGTGAACAAAATACACAGTCAAGTCGGAGAACAGTCCGAGAGACGAAGAGAGAAGAGAGAGAGACCAGAATCCCGAGGGGAGGATGGAATACACAGAGAAAGAAGACAATGAAGCAAAATCAGAACGAGGACAGAGGGCCGAGCTGACCAGAGGCAGTGTTGAGCACCAGAGGCTTGAGAGATACGAGCCATCCGATAGAGGATTTGTCCGGGCTGAGAACCACATTGGGCTCTCCACTGTAGACCAGAAAGTCATAGAGCTGGTGGGAATAATTCTGTGTACTAAGTGGCTTGGGGAATCCAAGAACCACCCTGCCAAGCAAACCTACTTCAGGAGAACTCACATTGAGTCCCTGCATTGTAATTCTCTACTTAAAGACATAATAAAACAAGGCCACCACTGAAAGCTAGACCGGAGACATAGCCCTGGAGAATAGGGTGGACTCCTTATTAAAATTCTTGTGTCTTTGTGTTTGCTTACTGTATTTCTTTGTTGTCTTTCCATTTAAATGTCTGTGTGCTGGCAATCTGATCGATTTGTTGCTTAAATAACATAGAACACACACCATCACATGAGTCTGTAATACCTTTGTTTAATAAATCTTCAATTGATGTCACTCATAGGGTGACTATTAGATCAGAAAGTGTGGTGTAGGAATATCCTCTCTGCAGATAGAGACGATCCCTCTAGCCCAAGAGAGTGGGTCTAGCCACAAACAAGACAATCTAATGTAAATTTCCTTAGATTAGAATCGAATAAGAGGGTGTACCTCTTATAATGGTAATCCACTTGATGGTGATCTTGCTTCCTTGCTCCAACTTCCTTTTGTTCCTTTCATTCAGGTACATGAAACAAGCATGCAAGAAACAACAACAAACGTGATAGCATAAAATCGAATCCAATCTACATAAAAGGCCAAGGAGTTCTAAGCTATCAAATGTAATATTACACCCGATATAGGAAATAAACCATTAGTTGTATTAAAATAAACTTCAAAGGGAAATACAACTGAAGCCTTGACATTGGAGATCTCCTTTGCAGTATCCAAGTCCCACTACACACCTTTTTCCAGCACTCTTTTCCTCTAGCTTCACATGAAATGGATTCCAAGCTCTAAATCTCTCTCCTCATGCTTTAGCTAACAAAGAATAGTCTTTTTTCATCTACGACTAATCTTCTTCTATCAAAAGCTAAACATTTCATAATTTTGCAGCTGGTTCTATCTCTCCACCACTTTCACTATGTGTTGTATTGTAACCAAAAAGGGTAAGAGGAAGTGGTTTATATAGGGAGAGGAGGATAAGAATGAGATCCACTCAAGGGGGAATAAGGTCTTATCTCCTTGGGAAGGTCCACTTTTAAGGGGGGAAGAACCTTATATGGAGTTCTCGGCCCTTATCGAACCAAATGAACATGAAACACATTGCCACTAGAAGTTTCTAGATGTGAAAATCCATTTCCTTTTATAAAAATAGTCTAGAAGTAGACTGGTGCAATTAGGCTAACAATAGTGTCAATTGGCACAGGTCACAGTGTAAAATGCTTACATCGGCACTGGTGAGACACTGGGAAAGAGTGTTGATCTTAAAACTGGGTTTTAAGAAGGATTCTCTGGAAATGTTCTAAAAGGAGTGGGGAATACTTTCTTCAAACTCCAAGGGATGAAAGAGCATAGGTTTCATGGTGAAATTATAACATATTAGTCACTACTAGGGTTCTCCATGATCAAGAATGAGGAGTGATAGGAGAGTGACAAATTATTGTGTAACAGAAAGCACCACCACTTGTTATCTTTCAATCATTTACATCACCTGCCCAATCAACATCATATAAACAACTAGTGAAAAATATTTACCTCTTGGGTACCAAATTCCATAGTCCATCATGACTTTGAGATACCTTAGAATCATTTTGGTTTCTAAAATATGGCTCTATCTAGGGGCTGCTTGAAATCTTCCAACAATACCAACTTCTTGCATAATGCCTAGTCTTCAGGCTATCAAATATATGATGTTTCTAATAATAGACCTGTATAAAGTCTATTCCACTTCTAGTGATTCATCATTCTTGCTAAGCTTGCATCCTGTAACCATTGGTGTGTTCACTAAAGAACACTCCTCCATGCCAAAGTTCTTCAATAATTCCTTGAGTTACTTGCTTTGTGAGATGAAAATCCCTTTGGGATTATGTGCAATCTGCAAGACAATGATATATGAAATCTCTCCAAGCATGGAAATCTCAAACATAACCTGCATATCAACTACAAATTGACATGTTAGTGAATCAAAATCACTAGAAAATATAATATCATCAACATAGACAATTACCACTATTAATTTGACATTATTAGATTTGACATATAAATTACTATCAACTTCCCCTATTTTGAAACCACACTTGGGAAAGTAACTATCCAACTTGTAATACCAAGCCTGCGGGGCTTGCTTGAGACCATACAAGGCCTTCTTAAGCTTACAAACATAATCTAGTTGATTTGATAACTGAAAACTATCTAGTTTCTCTATGTAACTTATTTTTGCAACTCTCCATTTAGGAAAGCATATTTGACATCCATTTTATATATCTTGAATTTATTCAAAACAAGAAAATTCAAAAAACATTCTAATGGCCTCTAATCGATCAATAGGAGCAAAAGGTTCATCAAAATCTAGACTTTTGATTGGTGCATATCCTTTGCAGTATAATCGAGCCTTATTTCTTACGACTTCACCCTGCTCATTAAGCTTATTCATGAAGAACCACTTAGCGCCTATGCCATTCTTATTTTTTGGTCTAGGAACAAGCTACGAAGTTCCATTTTTTCTCCATCTTTGCTAGTTCTTCATGCATAGTTTTTAACCAGTTATCATCCTGACTAGCCTGCACAATATCTTTTGGTTCCTTTATCGATAACAGAGCCACCTGTGCTTGTGTATGGGGATTTAGCACCTTCCTTATTGTTTGCACACATCTTTTTAAATCACCAAAAATTTGATCAGTTGGATGCTATTTTTACACATACCTTGAAGGATATTTGGCTCAAGTGTTGATAAATCTAGGGCATACATAGATAAGTTATTTCTCTACTTATGATAATTGCTTGTCATATTATTTTTACTTCTTGATTATGATCTTCTCTTCTTGATTTATTATTGTGTTATTTTCATCAATACAATTACCAAATCATGAAAAATAAAGAGACAAGAGACATAGTATATAGGTTGTTAGCCATGGCTAAAACCTCTCACTCTCTAAGAGGAAAACCCAAACAAATTCTTCTTATAGAACCTTCAGTTAAATAATACCAATACCGTGACAAAGATCCTTGACACTAGAGCCCTCCCAAGACCAAGTCACCAGTCTCCTCTTAAATGCTACTCTTCCTCTTCTCTTTCTTGGCTTCCTTCAAAATTTTGGCCTCTTCTTATAGGTTTGCAATCCTTTTTCTTCACAATAGAAACCCTGGTTCAGGTTTTCCTCTTGAATAATCTCCTCCTTGAAGGAGACTCTTTCCTCTCTTAGTTGACTTCCTTTAGAAAATTTCTTCACCAAAACAAGATTACCTTCATGTGAATCAAATCCTTGATCTTCCTTTTCCTAATTTAGACCTGAAATTCTTGCACGTGTGAGGGTAAACTTATCCCAAAAAAGTCCACAATGATGACCCTCTCCTTTGTTGTCCTTCCTTATTTCTTCATTTTCTTTAAGGTTCTTTCTAAGATGATTTGTGCAGTTCATTGTGGATACTTGCTTCACCAAATTCTTGTTCTTTGAATGAGGCCGAGCAATATTATATATAGTCGTTTTTCCATGACAGTTAGGCTAACATGATCCCTTGGAGTAGGCCGACTTCATCTTCTAGATTTATCCTTTCATTGTAGGTGAATTGATTGAGGGCTAGTGACAAGGTCTTGGAGGGTGACCTACAAACAAAAATATGACTCTATACAATGTTAACATGTATTCATTACATGAAAATGACTCTTTAGACTTTTATGACTAGATGAAAAAAATTCCTAAGAGCTCACAATGGGAGCCTTAACTAAAATACAATATCTTGCTTATGAAACCAATGATGCAAGAATTACAATAATTTTATTTTTCTTGCTTACATCTATTACATATAATTACATGTCATTATGAAGACCAAACCTATTTACACTTTTCAACACTCTCTATTAACTAGGAAGGTATTAATAATGGTAGTTGGCCATTCTCAATCTGAAGAATTTCTCATAAGAAGAATCAGATTGGTAACTCATTCGTATAGCATCATATCAACTACAATTGTCACATAGCAAGACCTTGACTACCAACTCTATATCTCCACAAGATCTGAGCTCAATGCTGGCAAGACCAATGATTTATAGACACTCTCATCATTGTCTCTCTTGGAACATACCCCACCCGGGTTCTCAGGGTGTGCTCCATCAGGACTACCTTATCTTAGATTCCCAATCCTTAAGTAATATCAATCATCTACAACTTATTTGATATTGGATGCCTTATCTCATCCTCAAAGAGTATCAGATGCCAAATGATTACCCAATCCTCCATTCTATCTTCCCAAGTGAAGACGAGAATCATGTGTCCATCTCTCCCTCCTAATTAGGGAGGAAATCTCTATTCCAATAAAGGAATGTACTCATTCCTACGGAAGGAATGTAGCTAAGATCCCTTTTGGCTTAGGAATTTTTCTTCCAAGTTTCTACCAAGTAAGAAACTTTTTTCTAGGACCCTTCTTAATTAGGGACCTAAAATAGCTCCTCAGGTGGAGATATAAAACCATGTGCTTGAAGAGCTCCTTCCTTCGATGTCATGAATTTCTTTGTCACAAAGTCTTCATCTTTTGGGACTTATTCATAGGGAATAGACCATCCAAGACTTTCATCCATGAGTAAGTCATGTCATCATTCATCAGAAAGTGATCCATCAATCTACATCTAGCCTTGCTTCATGTCATGTTGCTTTCTTCATACTGTATTCTTCAAAAGGCTCTTATTACCTTCTAGGAAGACATCCACAGCTCTTCCCTTTGGCGGTCCTACATAAGCCAATCAAGATACTTGTTCAAAAATAAGAAATGAACATTAAAATGAACATTACCTTTATGCGGGTATTTCATCATTACATTTACAAGTTTGCATCAACATCCCGCATACATATCGACACATCTCCCAAAGATATATATTGTCAAGGGTCTCTTTCTTTTTTAGACTCCGTCAAAGTCTTCATATCTTTCATGGAGATATATTAGTCAAATATTCTTGGTCTTATGGATGTTGAATTCCTTTATCATGGTTGAATATCGCATGACCTCTTCCTTCCTTTCTTCAAACATTTCATTCCCAGGAGTTTCCAATAAGAGTTCCTCAATTGTATTCAAAGGACATATTATGTTGATTTCATCTATTGTGAGCCATGCCTTCTGATATCCTTTCATAGGAGGAAATTATTTTCCTTTGATCATGCTTCTCAAGATAGAGAAGTGATCCATGTTACATGCAACCATACAACATGCCTTTATAATATTTAATAAAAGCATACATACCTCATTTACCTTAAGGTCATCTAGGCTTCTTTCAGTAGCTTCCTCGATTGAAAATAACTTCAACCCTTTGATCTGATTCATCTCTTATGTCATCATAACATCGCCTCATGAATTCCACAAGTTCGAGATCCTGATGAAACACTTGATTCCTCTCTAGATAGTTGAACCTTACAATGAATATTCCATCAGAGAATATTGAGGATATTGCATATCCTATCCTGCAGATGTTACCCTTTGACTAATGTATGATGAGCCTTGTCCTAGATAAATTTTTCCTTTTTCCATAAGTATCACTTGAGCTTTCAATGAGGTTTCCAAGAGCTATATCGTACATAGTTGACTGCCATATATTTTTTTCCAGACATCCTTCATGTTGCCTATGTCACAAGCTCTTCTAATGCTTCTACCATGACACCATTTTCTAAAACGATGCATCTTATCTTGTATATAATGCTTCCTATAATTTACACAACTGAAGATTACTTTTAGTGAAGGATATTATCTCAGCCATAATAGATATCTCTCACTTCCTCCTTCTTAGGATTCTTCATTCCACTACTTCAAATATATGGGCTTCTTCCTTATTTCTCTTGTTATTGTCCCTTTTAAGTTTAGGAAAATCTATTCTATAGTGCCCATATTCTTGACATCCATATAATTGAACTTTAGCCATGTTTTTCATTTTCTTCTGAGGACCAATTTTACCAAACTTCCCTTTTCCTTTTGTTATAGCAGCATATGCTTGATTTTTCTCATTTGATCCTACATCATTTTTTGCCTTCATTTTGGTTTCTTTTATTTTTCACAATGACCATAGATCCTAGAAAGGGGTGGCTTATTTCTTCCCATAAATACTTCAAGTGAAGTTGCCCCATTCCTATGGTAGTGCATTTAAGACTATAGTGGTCATTTCTCTGTCAGACATTATTTCACTTGGATCTTGAAATCGATCTCTTATTTATGAAATCCTCATGAAATATGAGTTTATTCCTTCTTCCTTTGAGATCCTCAATTTATAGAGTTATTTCATTAGAGAGATAACTTCTCTTGCAGTACTTACAGAAAGAAACTCTACCTATTTGTTATATATTTATTTTGAAGTGTTTAATTTTTATACATATGGGATGAAAGAGTACTTGACAGATTCTATGGAAACCCTCTAGAATCTCACTTCCCCTTTCATGTATTTGGAAAGTGCTTGGGCATATACTTTAGAAGGTCGGGTTATTTACCCCTTAATGTGTTCTATTATCACTGAAAAGATTTCAAAGAAAAAGGGTAAGGTAAGGAAGAATTGGTCTTGGTCATTCTCATTGTTTCTTTTAAGGATAGAGTCTTGTTTCCTTTCTTAAATATGGTCAACAATCTTGTTTTACCCACCATTGGTCCCACATTTGTTCAAAGTGTCATGTGTTAAGGCTGTTTCAAAAATTACATGCACTACGAAATCAACTAGGAGTTTTCGTAGTGCAAACTTACAAAAATACACTATGTGCGCTACAAAACTGCTGTAGCTGCACATCATGATTTTGTGGGCCAATTTTGAGAAGAAAAAGGAACCCTTCTTGAATATGGGCTGTTGCAAAGGATTACTAACAGGTTTTGGACATCCATGAACTCCAAACTCTATGTTATGAAAATGGTCATTATTTCATAGCTAGTATTGTTCATGAGACATCAAGCAGTATTAAAGGAGTTATTCGTCTTAGCACAAGTATTTGAGTAGGTTCTATGGTTAATTTAATGCATGTATGTGATTAAAAGAGACAACATGGTCAGCAGAAGGATTCGAAGACAAGCATAAGGATGAAACTCTAAAAAGGAGGAACTCTGTCTCCTTGTTTCTAGCAATCCACTTCCAAGGCGATCCCTGAGGAGATGAGAACTCAATTTTGAAAAATGAAAGATGATTTTCTTCCTAAGATACTGAAATACAAAACCATATTTTCGTTTCTTCAAATTCATTATGAGGTGGGAGAAATTCATGGTTAAACTTGCGCTACGAAACTGTTGTAGGTGCAATTTGTCACAAGCATACTTTTACACCTGTGTTTCAAAGACTCATTTTGGGTGATAGGAAAGATGTTTCAAAGTACCAAGAGAGGTTTTTGTTTATAATGTATTGGTTCACAACAGCCTCCTTCAGTTTTTCCAAATACATGTTTTATGAGAAGATATGAGCTCTATCCCAAGACCTATTTTTCAGCCAGAACAGAGCAAGGAATAGTCTCCTAGTTTCTAGGAACATTAAAAGGACGAGTCATCAAGGGCTAGCTGGAGGGTTATGAGCACCACCAAATTCGACTTCATGGAGTTATAGGTGTCAAAGAAGGCTTTAAATGTTTAGATAAGGTTGTTATAATCATAATAAGAGTACTCCTAGTGTTTAGGTCTCTGGCGCTAGTTTAGCTGTCTTTGTATTAAATATTTTGTTTTTTAGTGTTGCAAATAGGTTGTCAAATTAAGAGAATTGGAATTCCCCTCATGCTGGAGGAAGGAATCTAACATGAATTCTATATATAGCAGAACATCTGATGTACAAAGGGTTGGAAAATTTCAAGAGAAACAAGGCATATTATGTTATTGCAGAACATTGTATGTTTTATGTTAATGCAGAAGTTTGGCTTTACTACTCAGGATTCAGAGAGGGTTTTATGTGTTTTATTTCCTCATGGCTTTCTTCATTTGCTCACTTGTAGTGGTATGAACACATGTTACTTAGAATTCATTGATAATGCTCTAACTTCCTTCATGTGTTCATAAACTGTGTTTCCTATATCATGTCTCTATTTTGCTGGTAGACTAAAACTCTTTATGCCCTGACTTCCATGTAAGCTGATCTGTTGTTGTAGTAAAACATACTCTAACTCCATAGCCCAATAGATGCTTGTTGATTGGCATTTCAACCATTTATACATTTTCATTTGATTTCAATCCATAGAGTTAGCCATCTAATCTTTACCAAACATCTTTAACCTAGTGAGGGAGCCCTCTCAGGTTGAGGAGGCTAAGCCTCAGCCAAAAGTTGGTTTGGAAGAGTTACACAAGGTCTTCTTGATCAGCAGCCTATCAGGTTTTGATTTTGGTGATAAAATTTTAGTGCGTCTGCCGGGAGCCTGAAGTCTATTCATTCTCGAAATTAAGAGGCTGAACTTCTGAAGGTAGCAGGAGCTCAGATATCTTTTTGAGGCTGCAAAACTACCTTGGCGACTCCACACATCGAATAAGAAATTGGAAGGTGACTCCACTACTAGAAGATCAGTAGCTTGATGAAGTTTCAAGATGAGTTCCACTGCAAGAATGAATGCTAGGTATGCTCCTATGAATCAGTCTCATATCCCTGGTTTTCCATATCCTATGCCAAAAGTTGATTGGTTAGAGGATCTTCCAATATTCAAAGATGAAAAGAAAGACAATGCTTCTCTTCATTTGGTTAGGTTCCATATGCATGTACGCAGTCTTAAGGTTCATTTCCCTGAAGATTGTCTCATGAAGATGTTTATGACCACTTTAGAAGGAAAAGCATGGTCTTGGTATAAAAGCTTGGAAAATGGTTCATTATATTCTCTTGCTAATTTCCATGATGCATTCTATGACATGTATAAAGAGTGTCATCCCTCCTTATTGCTGGTCAAAGATTGTTGTAAACATTCTATGGGTTTTATTCAATATTTGGAGGATTGTTATGATGATGATGAATTTATGGATGAAGAAATTTTATAGGCTCTTCATAACAATACATTTCAACACCAAGAAGAAAGTATAACATCCCATGAAATGCAACATGAAAGCCAACAGGGGTTTATTTATGAAAACCATGTTCAATCCTCTAATATGAATGAGAAGATGAAACAAACTTGCCAGTATTTTGATCTCAATGAGTATGAAAATGATTACAAACACCAAGAAGAAATGATGGAAGATTTTTTTTTATAACCCTCAGGTAGAGGAAAAGGTTGTTCAATTTTGTAACTCCTTGCAGCAACTTGCATCAATGAATGAACACAATAGTGAGGAAAATTACATTGTCTATGGGAATCATGCAGAAAGGCAGTTGGATAGCACATCAAAGGAATATTGTGTGGCTAAGGATCAATTGTTTGAAGAGATAGAAGGTTATGATGATTATCAAAATAACCATGTTCTCTTTGACCCTATAAATGAATACATAGCAAAGTTTTGCACGCCAGTATTTCATTTTCATTTGCTTTATGAAGATCAGGTACATTATGAGTTGATTTGGTCATCTCACTACCATGGTTAATTTGAGGTCGAATGCAGTCAAGAGCCTCCAATATCAGAAAGGACAATTGATTGGCTTTATTGGAAATATCATGTTGCTTGACCTAAAGTGGTAATTGCAGCTAGTAGGTAGGTAGGAAAATGCAAATAAGCTCAAGGTTGACTGAGCATTTTTCAGTAGATGTAGATTTATTTGAATGACTAAGGTTAAGCCTTGTAATATTGTGCATACCTTTGCTTTCTGCAAATGTTTTCCATATTATAAAATTAAAAAATGTAAAGAGGGTATGTCCTAAAAGAAAAATCAAAGGACAAAAAGAATGAGAAAAGGTAAAAAAAAAATGTAAATATATGAACCTCAAAAAACAAAAAGAGACCATGAAAGTGAGCAAGCCTAAATGCCACTACTATTTTCTTCTATGCATAATAATGATTGTGTGCAGCTTGTTATTCATGCCACAATCCATGGTAATCAAACTGTTTAATTTTGATTATATCATGCTTTGAATTTTATGTTTATAGTTAGAGAATAAAATTTGACCAAATAGTTTAATCTTGGTAGATCATTAGATAAGTAGAGAAAATAAAAGGAGCTCATTAGTTTAATCTGAGCCCTTGGATGATATAAGGTTAGAAATAGATAGTTTGTAGGGTTTGCTAGCCTAAATGCACCCAAAATAATGAAGGAAAAATGTTATAATAGGTAAATGGGTAAGTAGAGGAAAGGTTGCTGAAGTATAAAGTTAATTGGATCAAAATACATGCATCATGCTTAGGCTCATATTTCAATACACATGATCAATTATGGAAGCAAAAACAAAGGTTTGCAAGTTAATATGATTAACTCCCCCTCATTCATTTTTCCCTTACTATTTTCCTACCCACAAGTATGCTCCAACACTTTAAATCCTTCAAGTCAAAGAGGCTCAAAGCATTTCTCTGACTTTTGGAGGGACCGGACCCTTAGCTTAATGACTTATGGACATCAAGTGCTAGAATCCCCTTCATAAAATCCATTCTCCCCCCTCATTTCCCTAATAAAACCCCTTTTCCTAAGGTTAAAACTCTTTTGCCTAGGAAAAGTAAAAACAACTCCATGTTAAATTCCCTTTCACTCAAAAAACCCACAAAAAGTACTTTATCCTAAGTGCCAAATGTATCAAATGAAACACACATATTTTACATTATGCTAATGATATAATCACTCCGCTCATCACTTCTCATATTAATTTTTAATTTAATTATATAAATTCCCGACACACCTATCCCCGTATATTTAATAAATCACGTAAATAAATACCCCCGATCCTTAATTTTAATAAAAACTATACATTTTACCCCATATCCTGACAAAACCCACTTAATTTACCAAATCTCGGTAAGCCTAAGTTAATCCCATCATTAAGTTCCACCCGATCCCCTAACCTCGTGATTAAGGCCCCTGGCCCCCCTTAAACTCTTGTTCATTTCCTCCGCGCAAGTTTGCCACGCTACTATCATTCGATCAACCACGCCCTCATTTGTCAATGCACAACCATACCGGCTTCACCCAATGGGCAATCATTACCCACTCGATAAAGCAGTTTTGTCTGACCCCTCCTTTGCTACGTGTCACGCTCTAGAGTAGATTGAGTGACCCCTTCGAAATACCGCCCAGCCTCCATAAGTGGTGCGATGGCCTAGGAAACTGCTTCCCTACTCAACCCGCCAAACCACCTACTATTCATTTGAAATCACCCACCAAAAAATAACCGTTGCTCCATAAAAAGGATGAAAGGCTCTTTTTTCACCTTTTTTTGCTTGTTTGTTCTGTGAACTTCTGCGAACCCATATGATTCCTGGTAACATTGAATTCACCATTTGAACTCCGAATTCACCCTTGAAGAAAGTTGCAGAGACCCCATTTGACCTCTCAGTCCATACCAGATTCATTTGGACCCCTGTAGCTGTCGTGAACTCCAAAATTTGTAGATTATTCACCCAATTCTAGGTATTTCACCACAAATTACCACTCACCCTTTCAAATTCGAAAATGCTCATCCTTGTACAGTGTTTCAATTAAGTAAAATGAATTGAATAATACTTTAAATTTAAAAATCCACGGTTGAACCCTCTGAAAAATCCTAGTTGTCGTGAAAAAACTTCTGAATAAACCTATAAATCCAAATTTAAATCCACAAGAACTAAATTAGGGCTGCCCCTGTTGCCTTGGATGTTAGACCTATCACAACTCCCCATTTGGACCTCGACCACCTTCCCTTGGCTGACAGGGATTTCCAAATAAAGGATACATCTACCTAGATCCTCTGTCTTGAAATCCATTGTTTAAGTAGAGATAGATCCCTCAACCATGCTGATGATATTGGCCTTTGGGAGTCAAATTTGCCCAAATATCAGTTCCCATAGGTACATGTTTTCCCTAAAATTATCCACCAGTGCCATTCCCGTTACATTCCCAACCTGAGAGCTATTATGTCCCCTGACCAAAAGATTCTATTCACCATTACAGCTGATTCCATAAATGAAATGTTGTAACTCCAACCAGGATCAAACCTGAACCCACTCTCAATTAGATATTTGTTAGACCAATATTCCAAGCTAAGCCCCTCTAGACTGGCCCAATTGTTCCAAGATTTCATTGTTGAAGAGCAACACATTCCTAAAATCCCCCCCCCCCCCCCCCCCCCCCCCAACCCCCTATATGTTTCTACCATGTTCTCTAAAATGGGCAAACAAATCATCACCATGATATCATGTCTCCTAGGCTACACCACTGATGAATTTCTTGATGAACTTGTCATGGCCTTCATGTCAATTTATACCCCAGCACAACCTCCTGTTGTTTTGTACAATTATGCTGAGTTCATAGTTGATAGAATGCATGAACAGTTCACCAAGATGTACAATGAGAGAGTGCTTAAATACTCATCTATTGTCTACCATATGTTCCTATACTATCAACCAGACATATTTCCTTTTCCTCTCCAGAAGCTAGATACCAAAGGCTAGCCCAGGTCTATCATTTTTTGGACCCCACTATTACATAAGTTTCAGTCACCATACACCTATTCAGATTTCATATATTCTTATGTTCATCCAATCATGACTATGCTGAAAGGAAGCCCTCCACCCAGGATAAGTCCAGAGATCAAAAGGGTCCTTCAGTTGTCTAAACAAAGAAAAGTGGGAGATTGGTACCTTTACCAAAACCAAACAAAGATAAGAATTTATGGTTGCCAACTTGCACCATATAAACTACCCAAATACCTGCCCATGAGGTTATTTTCTCTAGAGTACTATAGACAAACAATTAACTCTGATGAGATAAAATTTGTATCGGCCAAGAAAATATCACAATTCAAAGTAAAAAACCAGTTAGGCCCCTTCATCTACAATTCTAGAGAGGCAAGGGAGGAAGAAGACCAAATTTTGCAGAAAATGAAGTTCCAAAAGAGTTTCATGTGGAGATATGACCCTCAAGAATTTATGACCAGATTGAGAGAGAAGGCCAAGTTGGGACCTTATATTCACCACCCCATACTAGAGATATAAAGATATGCAAATTAATCTGAGTGGGTGGAAAACACTCTTGTAGACAGAGACAGTACAAAAGTAGGTGTAGAGAATGCCTTATGTGACTTAGAAAGACAGTTTGATAAGAGCTCATTTATGCAGGTACCTGAACAACAAGAGCTAGCCATGAGCACCCTTCCTATAATGAAGATTCCTCAGAATGAGGAAAATAACCCCAAAAGGACCAGGGAGGAACCCTCAAGTTCAAGAATGGGCACATTAAATATATAATATGAGACCAGTTAGAGCAAAAGACCTAGGCTAAATCCTGTTTTAGAGCACGAAGACACAGAAGGCTCAGTAGAAATAGCTGATATTGAGCTGGACAGAGGTAAAGGCACAACTCTATCTGAGGAAACATAGGGTACATCCACATCACAGACCCAGATCTTGGAAAGGCATCTAAGTGTAGAAGTATCCTCATTTAGTAGGTCTGCTGATAAGGATAAGGATATAAAAGATAAATATAAAGAGATCAAGATGAGAATGAGAAACTAAAGGCCCAAACTTACGCTCAATATCTCAAATTCACACCTACCAATCAGACAAGGTTGATGTCAGTTTTTGACATCAAGGAGGGAAAATTACAAATGCCCTTCATAAAACCAACTGCACAACAACCAAGGACATCGACAGATTACAAGAGAATTTATTTTGATGTATTGGCAAGGGATATTCATCATATTGACCAAATTGAATTGCACAAGCAGGCTAGAGCGATGATATACTCCACCCTCATAGGTAAAGCCATAACTTCTCATCAGTTACAAAATTCATTGAGCAATATCTTAGCTCAATATCAATTAGAGAAGGCCTCCTCACAGGCAAAGGATACTAGGATCAAGTCTTTGGAAGACTTAGTAATTGAATTGGGACATGCTCCTGAAGACATTAAAGCCAATGAACAACTGATCAAGAGAAAGAACGATGACATTGTAGCACTGAAAAAATAATTGAAGATACCTCAGCTGCAACATCCCCAAATGAAGGAGGTCTTAGAGAGCCAAACCATACATGAAGAGTTAATGGACTTGGTCCTAAAACTTAATGATCAGCTAAAGTAGACAGAGAAAGGATTGCACACTTAAATCCAATTAAAACAAAGTGATATTGCCACTCCATCTGCAAATGTCATCCCAGTGGTCTCAAAAGCAGTCTTTTCAATGCTGGCAGCCTCATTGGCTCCCACATCTCCCATGCCTACAACACAGCCAGTTTCAACATAGTCTACATCAGCAATAGGTGCATCAGGAGAAGAAGTGACGAAGTTGGTCAGGGCCATGGAGTAAATGCTTATTCAGGCTACAGAAATGAACAAACTGAAAGAAAAGGTGACAAGCTTGGTAACAGATTGCAAGCTTGCCAAGATCATGCATAAGGAAGAAGTGCAAAAAGCTACTAGAATGAATGAAATATTAAAGGCCATGGAGAAAGATCTAACACTAAAGTAACCCCTTGGGCAAGCCAAGGAAATATTATGGGCCAATATCATTGAATCTGTCAATGATATTTGACCATCCATTCAAGTGATTTTTGAACAGATAGACCTAATAAAGATAGCTACAGAAGCTATCCAAAAATTCAAGGAAGAACTAGGAGACATGCCTAAAGATGCAACCATAATTATCCACTTGCTCAACAGTAAAAACAAGTATGAACTTCAAGAATTGGATATAGAGGATAGGATAGAAACAATTTGGGAGGTAAGAAAGGTCCTTTCCAAGACAAACTTAATGTTAAACTTGGAGGACAAGTCTCACAATATGCAAGTAGTAGTCAATAGATTTATGGCCAAGTTTCAAATTTTGAGAGAGAAAGGGTTACCCAATCCCTTGGTCATAAATGACAAGCTCATGACACAACAATATTATGACAACAAAATCAGAGAGATAGCTAAAGAACAGGTCAGTACATCATCGATAAAGGCATTGCCAATAGGTAAGGTTCTTTACCAGACATTTGAAAACATGTATTTCTTCCAGCATGAGGTGAAACACCTATTCATTACCAGGACTACTTTTGCTAAGTACACTAAGGCAGATGAGATATATAGAAGGATGTTGAAAATAAAGTTACCTGATCTATAATTATGGGAAAAATTGATTGATTTACTATAGTAAAATGTAGTAAAAAGGTTAATGTACATTCAATAGGGTAAAAGGTAAAGGCGTGTCAGCATGGTTAAAGAGTATTAGATGAAAACCAAAAATAACTAAATCCTCTAGCATGAAAGTTCAAACAATAAAGAGCATAAAGAGCTACAAACCAAACTATAAAGGCGAGCAACACCACAATAAAAGGGACAACATGAAAGAAATTCAATATCTGTCTCTATCTTCTTGCAAGAAGATAATTGTATTTCCTAGATTAAATCTCAAGTTAGTTTGAGATATTTTGTAGTAATTTTTGTATAAATACTTCACAATTCGAAGTATGTAGGGTGGATTCTTAGAAATTTCTATGGACCTCTTGATCAAAATATTGTAAAGCTATTGTATCCCTGGCTGAGCGAGCAAGCTGGATTGATGAATAAAGACAAGATATTTCAGAGGATTCATGTGTAAAGCGAAGTTCAGACAAATATTTTCTCATGTTATTATTATCTTCCTTAAAGTTTTTCCATAATGTTTAATGTATTTCTGTATCTGAATGCTATAACATGGAATGATATCTTAGAAATTTGTTTAATTACACTTTGTTCTAACTTTTATGTATTTGAATGTTTTCTACTGATATCTAAGTTAAGGAATTCTTAATTGCTCCTTAGTTTAGGTTGTCTCTTTATAATCTATAGCAAAGGATTCTTAATTTCCCTTTTTCTCCGATTGCCCTTTGTTCCTTGTTTAAGTCTCGGTCTGAGAATTCTTGATTGCTCTCTCACCTTGATTCAAACCATTTCACCCCTCTAGCCCAAAGACCTGCACTCTGCTCTGCTATCTTTCCCTTTGAACACTCCCTTTAGTGAGTTAATTCCAGTTCTACTACCCTTCTATTGAATCCATAGCCCAATGGTCTAAAGACATCATTTTATCCATATTTTTTAAGGATTCCACCATCCAATCTTCAATACAGATCAAAAACCCCCTGAACATTCAAAACTAGCCTAAAATCCCAGCAAACAAAGCTAAATTACAAAGAGAGAGCCCTCTCTGAGCCTAGGCTGGCTAGAGCCTATGCCCAAAAGTTGGTTTGTGGTTACCTCGGTCATTTTCTTTCTTCTAATAACTTTTAGAGAAAATTCTGAGTGATAACAGATTCCATAGTGTTTCGAGGTTCTAACCTTTTGGGATTCTGCGATGGTTCATCCTCCTATTGACCATCCCTCACCACACATTTGGATTAACCTTTACCACTGCCTTTTGAAAAAACCCTGATGCTCCACTATCATTATGTTTTCGGCTCATCACTTAAAATCCCATTCGAAATATCCACTCCAAGATCTTCGCTCGGTCATCCTGACCAACCCCGTGAAGGAGACTGTCATTCTAACTAATCCAGTGAAGGAGACTATCATTTTAACCAATCTCATGTAGGGAATCTCCTTCCACCAATCGAGAGTTTTCCCTAACTAAGATCTTGATCATTCTGCAGATAACATTGGCCCACTCTTTCCTATAAGTTCACGACCTCCTACTTTGAAGCTATAATAAAATTCATGGTTCCATTCTTCCATGACTTAGTCAAGGGCTTCTAGCCTCACATTGTGCAATGCCTTAGAAGTAAAATTGGGTAACCCTCCCAACTGTCTGCCCTGCTACCGCACAGGGTCTCCTAAACGATCCTTACTAGATGAAACTATTCCTCATGATTCTCGTAGACCTCCAAAACATATGTGTGAATCCATGGAGAAATTATTAGTCACCTAGGGTTATTTTCAATGCTATCCCTCTTGACCTTGAGTGATTGATCTTCCAATGAGTCCTTGTCTCACGATTCTTCCCATTCCATAAGGAAGGAAATCCACCAAGGGAGGCATAGAAGCTTCTGCATGGATTTCCCACTAGGGACCTAGTGGACACTCCAAAGACGGCTCAAGCCTCTCCTACCACACACTGATGGTGTTAGACTGTGTGTCGGCATTCACACATCTCTATGATGAATCTTCAATCTTTTCAGCCCCGCGGCCGCCACTTTATGTCGCCAACAATAGGCATAAAATCATACTAAAAAATGCAAGGTTGAAGGCCATTTTGGTAAGGCAGGTGGCTTAAAGGGAACCAGGTAAATATCCCTAGGACATTATATCTATGTTCATTGAGCAACATAGAGATTGCAATGTGACCAAGGGTGGCTCACAAGCATATACAAAACCTGCCATGCGGGAGGCCTCTTTCCTTATAATCTTAAGATAATAGGAAGGGTCGCATAGCCAACTATTATTTACGCATTCATCTCAACTCTTATGGCCAATGCTACATTTTGATTTAATCTTATTAATCTTAGCTAACATAGGGATTACACACATTTATGGATAACATGGTTTATGCCTTCCAGTTAGCAATTCATAATGCAATTGTGTTTCCCACTTAATCAAACATGTATGGACATATTCCACAGAGACATACTTATAGATGAAATCATTTAACACATCAGTGATGGAATAGAAATTATAAGCATGCTACAAGCATTACCAATTACTCCCCACATTCAAATAATTTTCTACAACATGGTAAAAAAATTCATAATACATTATACAAAATGTACATTTACTTATCTTGAAGTGATCAGGGAAAGTGAGCCTAGACGATACATATCTGCCCAACCACAGATAGTTGTAGCATAAATTACCGACAACCATCACCCCTGAGCCAAATTTCAGAGCCAAGGAAGAGTGTGTGCTTCAGGGCCTAACACACCAATTAGTTACTTGATTTTAGAACTCCAGAGGACTTCCTTTCTCCATTCCCACCAGTTGAAAGCTTCTTTCTTAGCTGACACTGGGAATCTAGAGGTGCCCAACCTCACCTTAGGTGTTCTCACAATGATCCACCCCCTTCCTGGGAGTCCATAATTCACTGTGCCATCCAATCATTAACCATTATTCATCATTCTGGTCTTCAATAGATTTTTCTTTAGGATGATCTCTACCCAAGTTGTTATAGGGCTCTAGAGTTTTCTATCTCAACCCACAGCCTCTAGGGGACTCAAACTGTTATAGGGCTCCAAATATTTTATCCCAACCCACGGCCTCCAAAGACCCAAGATATTATAGGGATTTAGAGACCTTTGTCTCAACCCAAAGCCTCCAGGGACCCAATCTATTGGAGGGTTCTAGGGATTTTGTCTCAACCCACAGCCTCCAGGGACCCCAAGTTGTTACAGGGCTCCAGACATTAGCAGCTCAACCCACAACCTCCAAGGATCAAGAGCTAATATCCTTCACTGCTGTTCTCTTCTCTCAATGTCACCTACAGAGAACTACCTCTCCACTTACTCACTTCCAACTTCGTCTCCTTTGTCTCTTATGCATTCTCCTCTTTCTTGTTTTTTCTTTTTGAGGTCCTTGTTATTGCTACATCCTTTTTTTTCTGCAGTGCCCCTTCTCTTCTGTAAATTCCTATTCCTTCTTTCTTGGGATATATTCCCAAGAAACATGGGCCTGCATACCTCTTTCATTTCTCATTTAATTTCAAGATCTCTCTTATTTAATTATGGCACCTACCAATATTTAATGGTTGTCTTGTGCATCTAGGTTTCACCCTTGCACAAGAAACCCATAATGTCCCAAGAAGCAACTTCCTTCCAAGTTCTAGAATCTGTGTCCATAACTCAACCCCAATTCTTTATTTTAATTCATCGTACACATTTCTAGTGCATTTAAAGTGCCCTTTTATTGGGACCTTTGATGGGGCTGTCACACAGAGAGTGGTATCAGAGCGAGTTTCATTCTCTTTGGGTGATGTCTCGTACATTTATCCCATCCACCTAAATTTATATGGTTATGCATTCATAGTAGGTCATAAATGCATCATGGTGGTCAATATGTAGTTTTTGTCATTATGATGTTGTTGGTATGTTATGATGTTGATATGTTGGCTGCGATGGAGCAAGATATGCATATTATTAGAGCGAGGTTGCAACATTGGACATCAGGGTAAAATCAAATTTTTGTACAGGTATTTTATATTTGGCATGCATGTATGATGGTTAATGGTTATTATGTGCATCGTGGTTATGTATATGCCCATTATTTTATTGTTGTTGTGGTTACATGCATGATAGATGCTAGTTGTTCAGTGCAGTCATATGTACATGCATTGGTAGTCATGCCTAGTATTTAACTTGTTGTTATATGCATTACAGTCATATGCATGATGATTATGGTCATTGTAGCTAATATCTTGGTGTTATATGTATCATTATAATATGGATCGACCTATGCATATTTTTATGGTTACAATATTCAAGTATGAGTTGATATACTTGTGATATTGTGTTGTACTAATCTCAAATGACTTGTGTAGATGTGAAATCCTCCCTTGAGATAAATTGAGGTATGGTTTTAAATATGTCGACAATTTGGTTTGTCTAGTTTACAGGTTGTTTGAATGTTTTATTAATTGCATGATATGAGTATGTGTCTATAAGATTTCATGAATGAATGATCCTGTTTTAAGACATATGTACTAACACATTATGTGTTGAGACAACTGGTATGCACTTGAGTGCCAAAGGGTGTTAGTTTTAGTATTATGACTAATATGAGTTGATTGAAAATTATGACATGGTTGTAATAGACATGACGTCTTCATCTTTGGAACATGTGACTGACATGTGTGAACAGTTGCACATCAACACACATGGTGTTAGCATGACAAGCTAAGAGTTGATTTGTTTATATAACTAATAGTTGGTTGATGTGATATCACATAATAAGACTCAATAGGAAAAAGGTAAAAGAAATGAATTGGTTGAAAATTCATTTAGCTATGTTTGGAAGCTGCAATTCCAAGTGAATGAGTGCTTTGCATGAATACAGGAAGTCTTCTCAACATTGATTTTGTTTGACATTATGCGGATATGTGTTATATTAATGAACATGTATTTGACAGGTATAAAAACTAGTTTTCATTTATGGATGGACCCACAACCTCCAGGGACCCATGCTTTTATAGGGCTCCATAGACCTTTGTCTCAACCCACGGCCTCCAAGGACCCAATCTGTTACAGGGCTCCAGGGATTTTACCTCAACCCACCGTCTCCAGGGACCCTAAGTTGTTACAGGGCTCCAGAGATTAGCACCTCAACCCATAGACTCTATGGATCAAGATACAATCCCCTCACTTCTCTTCTCTTCTCTTCCCTCAGTGTTGCCTACAGAGAACGCCCTCTCCACTTACTCACATCCAACTTTGTCTCCTCTATCTCTTCCGTAATCTCCTTTTTCTTTTTTAGGTCATTGTTATTGTTGTGTCCTTTTTATATTCGTAGTGCACCTTCTCTTCCATAAATTCATGTCCCTTATTTCTTGGGATATATTCCCAAGAAACATGGGCTTGCATACCTCTTTCCCTCCTCATTTAATTTCAAGATCTCTCTTCTTTAATTATGACACCTTCTACTCTTTAATGGTTATCTTGCGCTTCTAGGTTTCACCTTGCACAAGAAACCCATAACGTCCAAAGCAGCAAATTCCTTCCTAGTTCTAGAATCCATGTCCTTGAATTAGACCCCATAATTAATTTCAATTCATCATACCACATTTCAAGTGCATTTACAGTTCCCTTTTATGGGGACCTTGGGTAGGGTTGTCACACACAGGGCGGTATCTCTTAGCTCTCCATAATTTCCCTAGGTTGAAGAGAGAAACTCATAGGTAACCACAAACCACTTGGAAGTTGGTATTTACCCTTCCAACTTTAGAGAGGGCTCCCTCTATCTGAAATATTCAATCACTTAGATGTTAGGCCAGGTATGGTGCTCCCTGGGGTATAAGCTTTATAGGTTTGTTGGTAGGAAGTAAGACAGATCCATTGGGCATGGGTTCATGTCAATTTGATTATTTTTTTAGTGATAAGATGAAGAGAGAAGGGGTCTTCTACAGGGGAAAGGTAGTTAGTCCTTGTGGTGAAATTAAATTAATTAGTTGTAGGAGGGTGAGTATAAGAAGATTAGAAACAACACATAGAGCATCAAAACTGTGGATGAATTATAAATGTTGTTTTAAGAAGAAAACATAGATTGTTTGATAAACTAAATAAAATCACATTTTAAATGAATTATGAGATAATTTATGGTTCAACCTGTTAGCGCTTGAAATTTCACCTCAGGCTGAAAAAGGTAAACTCCAAGGCAACATCAAACCACTTAGCCTCGTAGCTAGCCCTACGGGGCAGGAGAGGGCTCTCTCCAGTCTTTCTCGGCAAAGATCTTCAACGGGCAGAGATAACCAATAAAGAACAATGATTTTATGCTAGTAAACTGATTAAAAAGTTTTGATTTGGGATTTTTAGGGTTTTGGTGGAAAATTGGGGAAAGGCAATTTTGGGTGCGGGGATTGGACACAATTTTCGCAGGGGGTTCTTTGGGGCGAGGTAGGAGACTATATTGATGCCTTTGAAAGATTTGGATGGATGAGAATGACTGGTGAGGAGCTAAGGAGAGCAAGCAATTACCTTGAATTCTCCTTAAACAGCTGAAAACATTAATATTAAGCAAACTTAAAGGCAGAGCATAGCAACCATGAATTCTACCTTAACACTTCATTTGCCTAATTTGCAGAAGAAAAAGTAAGAAGATGATTCACATAACAAACTTAAAAGTACAAAGAGAGACACACCATCAATACATGTAACCACAGGAATCCCAAAAAGGACTGCAAAACCCTGGTCTTTCTTCCTTTGCCAAAATGCAGAGATACAATGAGTAATACAATAGAAGCTTTCTCCCTCAAGAGTCCAACCATGAAAATGACTAAGAAAGTACATAATATAGGCAAGCTAACATCTTTCCTTTCCTCTAGGGGTCGAGCTCACTATCCTAGGAGCTATTTCAACCAATTCCAAACTGAGCACTAAAATCTAGGCAGTCAAAACAACTTGCCTCTATAACCTAGGAAACCAATTCATTCATTAAATTTTTGCCTATTTCATGAATGAATCTTCTAGAAGAGATAAATAAGTGTCAAAGTATCATAAAACTACATAATTTACATCAAGGAGGATAAAAATCCACTCCAAAAAGTCAAACCTAGTCAAAACTGCGTTTTGTTGAGCTGTAGGTGCATTTCTGTGAAAATAGCCTGATGCGTAGCGCCCTGAATCTCAACGCATAGCGCGACTTTGGTCCTGCGTTTGAGGCACTTTACGGTGTCCAAATGAGGAAAACGTGGGCTTGTTGGAAAGGTCTGGATTCTACTTTCCAACCCAAGAGGAATTTCTGAAGTTGGTGACCATTTGCCCCTCTAAAATTGCAATCTCCCAAGACTACTTCCTATGTGTCAAAAATGTGGCAGAAGGTCATTTTTTTGCTTGTTTTTTGACCTTCTGGAGGCTCAAAACTTGGTGAAATTTCTTTCCAATTGCTGAGAAAGTGTATTTTTGCATGAAAAATCCAAAAATGCTGAGTTTTCATGAAAAGGAGTTGCCCATCTTCAGGGTAGCGCGCGGCGCGCTACGCGTTGAGGGCAAAAACCTGTGTGTGGCACAAAAAATTCACAATTGACAAAAGTTTCTCCAAATTTCTTGAAATTTGGGCTGGGAGTCCCCAATCAAGTACCATGCTCAGTCAAAGAGGCTTTGGCCAAAATTTGGAGTGGATCGGGCCTTTTCCGTCGTTTTAGTGCCTTGGCCAACCTCCTTCGATCTGGCGATTGTAATTTTGACATTTATCTAAATCCATGACACCTGTGCAAAAAATGAAGGAGGTTTTCCTTATTTGGCATGTTGTGGACAAAAACCTCTCTCATTTTTCCCAAATTCATATTTTATTGCTCTGAAACACCATTTGAGTGAAACTTATCCCGATGTGTGAAACAAGGAATTTTGTCGAAATGAAGCGAAATG